>JAPDFK010000224.1:0-78780 GCA_027569635.1 Lasiosphaeriaceae sp. G1095 | reverse complement strand
CCCCCCCCCCCCCCCCCCCCCCCCCCCCCCCCCCCCCCCCCCCCCCCCCCCCCCCCCCCCCCCCCCCCCCCCCCCCCCCCCCCCCCCCCCCCCCCCCCCCCCCCCCCCCCCCCCCCCCCCCCCAAGTCACCTTATCAGCCTGCAGCCTCATATACCGATTCAGACTCTCACACAGCCGATCCAGCACCCACTCTGCCTCGGTGATATCAGCCAGCATGGGGCTGTTCTCGCCGATCCAATCCCACTCGACGAGTCCTACTTCTTCGCTCCTGTCCTCTTCAACTCGTCGCTCCACGTCGGCTTTGCTACGGCAGCTGCTGAACCGGATCAATCTGGTAAAGTACACCCACTTATCGTAGCTGTACCGTTTGGACGGCACGGACCGCAGGTCGTGAGCGACGGATTTGATGGTGATGGCCAGTTCGCGGGCGATGTCGTGCTCTGTTGGTGTATCTTCTGCAGGAAGCCGAAGCCGCTCTATACTAGTACCGTCTCTTGTCATAGTAGCGTCGCCGCTGCTGCTAGGACTATTCTCACCAGCCGCGTTTGTGGCAGTAGCAGCATCAGCAGCTCTGCCTCCTCGTTTACATAAACTCACTTCTCCCCCTGGCTCCAGATCCCGCAAAGTCTTTTCGTCATCAGGATCTTGCACCTGGAAGCCTCTGTCGACGCGCTTCCGCTCCCGGCGTCGGTCCTGCAATTCCTGCAGCCGGTCCAAGAACCTGCGTAAATGCGGGTGTGAGTCGACATATTGCTTGAGCACGCCCCTTTTGGGCATGATGGTCCACTCGGCGACCTTGAAGGTGCCGCGGTTGACGGCCGACACGACAGTGTGGGACATTTCCTGGATTAACACGGTCACGATGGGGACCGCAACGAGCGACCATACGATGAAGAAGGGTTTACCAATGTTGGATTTGGGGGAGAGGTCGCCGAAGCTACGCGGGGCAGTCAGTTGGGTTATGTTTTGCCAAAGAAAGTTTTGCCAAAGAGAGAGATAGGGGGAACTAACCCGATGGTCAATAGCGAAACAAAGCAGAGGTACAGACAGTCAAAGTATCTGAGCCGAGAGATTCTCTCCTCGGTGAGCATGAAGACCAGCGCTCCCAGACACCACAGGATACCAAAGGCCAGTAGTGCCATTCCGAGCGCCCAGTATCTGTGGCAACAAAGTTAGAAGAGTTGGGCGGCAAGGAAGGAATGGAGATATCAGGGCCCACGTACTGCTTCCACCGTCGAGTCTCCTCCTGGATCTGTCTCATGGCATCAAAGCGATCCTTCTCCTTTTGCAGCAGCAACAACTTCTGACGCCTCTTTTTGCGCTTCTCCTGGGCTGATTTCGCGGCCTCGCGGGCGCGCATCTTGGAGTCGTGGCTGAGTCTCCTCTTGCTTTGCTGGCTATGCGCAGCCCTACCACCCCCGCCGTCGTCCTTCTCAATGGTTCCGTCCTTTTTCTTCTTCTCGTGAAATGTAACGGTGCGCCCAACAATCTCGAGGCGGCCATATTTGGCGACCGATGGGCGGCGGCCGTAATGCTCTGGTGGCTCGTCGGGCAAGTCCTCCGATGTTGTTTCAGGGACCGCTCCGCTTGGGTTCATCGAACGTGGGGGCAGGCCCAACCGCTCGCGCAGTTCCTTCTCGTTGGTGACAGTCCTCCCGACAGTCAACTCCCGCGCGTGCTTCTGGTGCTGCTTGATGATCTTGTCGGCGCTGATGTTGGTCACAAACCGGCTGATGCTGGTGATCACCAAACCCAGGAAGATGACGCCGATGAGCTGGAATACAAAGAGGAAGCCACGCCCCGGGTCAGTTCGTGGCGCGAAGTCACCAAAGCCGATGGTCAGAACTGACTAAGAGGGGACTGAGCATTCATCCAAACCTTGAAGTAAGTTTGTTTTGTGGAAAAGGGGCGAGTTCAGGGGCAGATTGTTGACTTACCACATCAGCATAATAGAGCGAATCAGCGTACGTAAACCCCTCCAACGCACAGAATACACCCGACCCTGCGGCGAGCCAGAAGAAGAACATCATGGTCTGGAGAATCAGAGTGCGCTGGTCATCGTCCAGATGGAACTGCTGCGGGTAGTGCCCTCGGAAGTAGCCGATCATGTTGACTGTCAAGATGCCGCTTCCCACCAGGTAGAGGACCGAGGCCAGAACAGCATGCCAGTAGCCCTGAGAGTAAGCCTCGGCGGGGGGCACGGGAGGCACATATGCGTTCATTGCGATCAAAATGGCAATAAGCTTGGAAACGTTAGCACATCTTTGACATTTATGGGGCTTGCTGATGGAACTACTATGGCTGCAGACAGAACCCATAACAATATAGACAAGGGCAGTGCGATGATATATCTCACTCGGCCATTGAAATTGAGCAGGAGGGATATATTGCCCGTAAAGGCACAGAACAAGGAGATGCCGTTCCAGATCAGCTCCCTAAATGTTTGGTTAGACGAGGTTCGTTTTGAACTTGGGGAACGGGCTCCTGGGCTCACCAATGTGGGTCAGCGATACCAACAGAAGCATCATCCGTCCCTCGGCCAATACTGGAGGGCTGGCCATTGTCGGGCAAGGTCACCCTCCACGGCGATACCAGGGAAGCGATGGACAAAACATTGGACAGTGGACCTATTGTGGCAGCTATAAGCGGTATGGCTATAGATGCAAACCACCATCGTCTAGCCGTAGAGTGGAGAAGTTAGTCGCATGAAATTTGTAGAGTCCTGCTCTCATGCTCGAACCTACTGGGGGAGGTTGTCGTTACGGCCACGGAGCTTGATCAAGCCGCCAGCGAGGGTCCGCATGATGCAGGGTCGGTCAACTGATTGTGGGTGGGCATAAGATTTTCCGCCCCAACGGTTTAACTGTTATGAAGAAGCCAATGGGTTTCTGGTTTTTGAATCTCTCCAAGTGATGATAAAGGATACAACACAAAAGCTTTGCCAGTCGAAGTGTATGGAGACAGGGCTGCCGTAGTTCTTGCGGCAACGGGTTGGCATCTACGCCTTCGTCGACGCTCTTTTTTGAGCAGCCTCAAGCCTCATACAGGGAGGCCTGGTGGGAACTGTGTAGTAGGTTTCAAAAAAAAAAAAGTTTCGAAAACACAAGGACAGATAGAGTCCGAGGAGAAGGAAAGAAGACATTGCTCAAGCCAGTCTGAGGGTTTTTGAATGTGCCAAACAAGACTTGGCAGACAGCTATCTGGTATCTCCTACCTAGGTACCTACCTACCTACCTACCTACCTCCTACTTGAGGCCGAAGTAGTCTGGATGCTTGCACGACAGGAAGAAAGGGGCGAAGGAAAGCACATCGAAGATGCTTGGCTGCACACAACCGTGCTTACCTTCCTTGCCTCAGCTGGTTCCTTTCCTGTATTTGGGCTTGGCAAATGCGGGGTTCTTCTGGAGTTATTGCCACCTTTGCGATTTCCCTGGGCCGGCGTATGACACTGATAGCTTGTGGTCCGATGGCGACCCTGGTGTCATCCGAGGCCGGCTCTGGACGGCTGACTGAGCCAGTGCAGATGCAGGTGCTCCATCTCACAAAGAAAGAGAGAATATCTGTAAGGATCCGTGACAAAAAATTGCACGTTCCTAAATGGAGGCGGGCTGGTAGAGTTCCACAGGCTGCGATGGCCCTCCGTCAACTTGACATGGAAGTTCCACAGAGTGAGGTTGTGGTTGTTGTAACTTCCAAGGTAGGATAGATGGTGACAATTAACGCTTCGAGGCACTTACAGGGTCCCTCTGCGCCTCGGTGGGGCCCTGAACTCTCGCTTCAGGGGCACCTTATGCGGTCGTGATCTGCCTCGCATATCAAAGTGTGTGTGTGTGTGTGGGGGGGGGGGGGGGCTCAGGGGTCATCACCATCAAACCTTCCTTGATCATCAACAGGACAGGTATAAGAAGAGTAACATTCCAAAATCCTTACCAACGTGATTTTTATGCCATACCCTTTTCACATCAGAACGTACAAAAATACACTGTAGCAGACTCACAACCCCCAGAATTCGCTCCGATCACAGCCCTCGAGTCTTCGAAGCTCCACAATGTTTGATTGCCAAGAAATGTGTCGTGGACTGGAAGCCTCCTTTAACAGTTGTGCGCCAGGGCCATCCGCGGAGATCTGAGAAGGATTCCGGTCATCAGCATAATCTCACTGTTACCCAAAACACAAAGAAGAATTACCTGTTCATACATGTACAACAGGACAAACATGTTAGGAGCTATGGGAGGCCGATAGGCCACGTCTACATTGCCCACCGAGAAGGCAATCTCAGTATGTATTGTACAAATACATGTAGCACGCGTACGGTTAAAATCTGCACAGCTCCACACGCCTTCTCCTGCATCTCGACCAAGTCTAGCTGAGGGGAAAACCATGTCTCTCTGATATGGTATGCTGAAGCTTTGCCGAGCCCCCTTAAATCAGCAAAATATAGGTATTCAGGGATTGTCGACAAGTAAAAACAGCCAACCTCGAAATCTTCCATCCCTGAGCTATCAGATTCCCATTATGAATAATCAAAACGCGTTTTCTACATTCCATTGCTCGACGTTTCAATTTTTTCACGAACGTGGAACGTTAAAACCGTGTTTGTCTTACCCACCCCTTACCCACCCCTTTCCCGCCTCTCCATCTCCCATATCACCAATCCTAAATTAATGAATATACGACCTCCCTTATCAACCCAAAGAATCTCTTGGACTATGCTTTCCTCCTTAATATCTACACCAACATGGCGAATTCGACATCTTCGTCTGTTTGTTCAGAGAAAGAGAAGCGAAAATATCACTACAGCCCGCTCATCTCCTCGCCTCTCAACCCGGAGCCGATGACAGTGGCGTCCCAGACCAACAGCAGCACTATACCATGCTCTCGCCAAACCGGGAAACCAAGCAAACTCCCGGGCAAGGTCCCCAACCCAGTAAGCCCGACGCAGCGCCTGATGCGCCAGAAAGCCGCGGCAGCATGGCGATCCGAGACGCTGCGGCATGCTGGTGGTCTCCCAGGTGGTGGAAGGAGGGAGCCGACCACACATGCACACGTACCAGGTGTCGATCTTACCACGCTTGACGAAAAAAGGGACGCCAAGGAGGTCGGCGACAGTCTCTATATCTTGGACACTACTTCTGGCGACGACATTGGCTTGTTTCTTCTTCACAAGGAAACCGAGAGCGGGTGCAGGCGACATCATCTAGGTGGTGGTGGTGGTCATATCAGTCACAACGACAACGACGGGTCCCGCCACCACCACGTGGGTATCGACATGCCGCTGACAACAGCAGCAACAAGAACAACAACAGCAGCAACAAGAACAACAACAGCAACAGCTTCGCAGACTTTCGTTACGGGAACGATCTTGTTTCCGGACCAATGGTGCGCCGCCAGTAATGGTCTTACCATGCGACGTGTCTTGTTGGTCATTGGGTTACTCTGCGGTCTCGGCCTTGTCCACTGTATCCTCATCGTTCACCGCGCCTTGGGAGGGAGGCCTCCATTGATGTCTTGATGATTTTTTTTTCCCGCGGGAAATGGGCGACGGGTGAAGCATAGGGCAGCAAAGCGTGTCCAAGTTGCTCAAAATACTGTGGGTTGTGAGCATCACACGAGGCAGGGGCATTAGAAACCTGAATAATTTCTGTTGTTTTGATGTGATTTGGGAGTTTGTCATTTTGCTGCCAGAGTTGAGTCGAGCCTCCATTGCCCATTCGCCAATCGGCCAAAAAAGGACTGCGCTTATCCTCAGTCCCAGTGACTGTACATTATCTTACAAATCCACGCATCGATTGGGCATGGAGTAGGGGGTGTTTATTGCGACTTTTTCTCGTCGATAAGCTCTCCATTACGTTCCTTTATGGCAGTTTCAACCTGCCAAATGGCCCTCTCCAGCTCGACCTCCAGCTGCGGGAGATCCAAAGCCTGCGTCATCTTCTTGCCGTTGGCCTGCGATAGAAGCATGGTCTCTCCCTCAGGATTCGGGGATGCTTTTTTTGGCGGAGGACCGAGATTGTTTAGCTTGTCGGCATCTGGGTCGGTTGTGGGCTCTGGGGTGGACGGCAGAGGCTGGCTTTCTTTTGTATATACCTCGTCGACGACTGGGGAAGGCGTCAAAGTCAGGAGATTTTTCTCGAGAAGAAACTGTATATGTTTGCCGCCAGATAGCGCTCTCCAATGTGACCAGGCCCGGTAGACCAGGTAGAAGAACGGGATGTTGGGTACCCTGCCGTGGACTTTGTTAGTGATGCTTCCCGAATAGACCTCGTATGTGACACACGTACAGTGGAATGAGTGCAACGGGCGCCGTAATCGGCATGCCAATCAAGCACCAGATCAGTCTCTTTTTATGAAGCGCCTGTCTCTCGGTTGCCAGTGTCTCCAGGACTCTGGGCACTTTGTCCATGGCCAGCAGGCTCTTGGGATACACGACCTCGATCTTTTCAGTTCCATTTCCCTCCGATTCCCTTCGGCTTTTCGACAGCGGTGGCACCGACTTCAGACCCCATTCTTCGTAGGCAATCCTGCGAAGAGCATAGTTGCCGTAGTTGACGACCGTCTTTTGCCAGCCTTTGTCCTTCTGTTCCCACGAAGCCCATGTGCGCGAGGCTTTCGATTGGATCTTGTCGCCCCAAGTCGGCGTTTCTGACGTGGCTGCGTTGAGCTTTTGGCAGTACAAGAGGGTCCGCCTGGTCGAGATAGGGAGCAGATAGAGGCGCATTGTCGCGAGGCAGCGGAGATGGCGCCGCGCAAGATGGCCCAGCGGAGGGGCTGGTGTCGAAAAAGGACCCAGTTACAAAACCGGAGAGGGGGCTTGGCCCGACGCTCCCGCAAAAGAAGAGGATGAAAAAAAAAAACAAGCCAGCCAGCTACTTCCTTCTATTCCCGGAAAATGTGTCAGCGATTCCCCATTTCTGGTTTTCTTTGGTCGGATCGGACAGAATCGCTGTCTGTGGAAGGGAGGGGGGGGATGTCAGCGTGTTTGAGAAGCTTGGGAATTTGATGCAATAATTAAGCTGCCTGGGTGTTGTTCTACAGGACGCCACAGCGGTGACGCACTTGGGATCTGATTTGGGGACTCTCACTGGTCAGCCTCGACTATTGCCACGCTCTAGCCACGCTAATGATGGAATGCCTTGCCAGGTCCCTGTCAAGAACAGGGGAGGTCGATTTCAACCCCTGTTGTCTTTCATCTGGACTCCCGTCGTCTCGTGGAGAGGCCGCCTCAGCTTGGGAGGAAAACGTCAATGGATGGGAAGATGAAATGATTCTCAGGCCAAATAATCGGAAGCATCTCCATTTTTAAGTTTACCTACCTAAGCCATACAGTTTAGCTTAAGCTACTACAGATTAGCACAGAGCCATCACAAACAAAAAGGCCTAAGCTAGGTGATTTCTCAACAGCTTTGGAATCTACCTATATTCCAATCCCACATTCAAAGGCTTACTTCAAGGAAGGGACTCTTGAGGATTAGCATTTAGAGGTCAATGGCAGCTTCTGTTACACGTGCCCAATGTGAGCCTTCCGTGGCAAGCTTCCATTAACATGGACCTTGCTAGGAGAGCTGTTGGCCTCGGTGCTTCGACCCGCGTTGCCACGTTTCGCGTACACGGCGAGGCAATGTCGAAGCCCCATCCTGGTTACCTTGGATCTGCATCCAGAGCTCCATGAAACGCCCGCACCCGACGAACTTCGTCATTCGTCCTGTCCCGCAGCGGGGCCAGAGCGACGGCGATGCAAGGATTCTTGCTAGGAGGCTTTGCAGCGCTTGGAGCCTTGGAGGTTGGCGTCGACAGGGATAAGTCCAGTGCTGGTCTGTCTGGTTCTGTTCAAGCTTGTGGACGCCACAGAAACAGCCCGACCGCCCAGGCCAACAACGCGCCAAAACCAAGATCAGCTGAGGGAACTTGAGTTGGGTTCCAATCCCCAAAACTCAAAACTCGGTCACAGGATGCTCCATGTTTAAATAAATAGGGGATAAACTTCCGCACACTGTGATGCATCGGCGCGTCCGGCCCCCTCCAGTCCTTCCTCGCCCTGTTCAAAATTGCCTACCTCTTGTACATGTACTTGTGCCTACTCTAATTGATACCACCACCACGCTTGCCCGCAATTACCCGTTCGGCTCGAGTTGCTGCCCTTAATGCCTCGCGGGACCACTGGCCGACCCATCGCGATCATCACTCCCAGCCGCGGGCTGGGTACTCGCCCACCTCAATCATGACGGTCGCGGACCCGTCGCCCTCCAATTCGAATCATTCCGACTTGCGCGCCTCAATAAAGTCTCGCAGTAGTCCTGTTACAACGAGTAGCTCTCGTCAACGCCGTCCCAAGTCTCTTCCTCGTACGCACCCTTCCACGACCAGGCCCAACAGACAGACAGGCATGCATGCTAACGCGCTGGGAACATAGCATGGATCGACTCGTACGAAGTAGGATACGGGGCGCCTACCGACGACCAGATTCGTGCGCTGCAGCCACCTCCTCCTCGCACGCTGCCTCCGAAGCACAATAATGAGCCGAGCCCACCAGTGCGACGGCTTTCGAGAGATGGGTTTATCGACGACAGTCGGAACGGCAAGCTGGGGAATGACACAGACAAGGGGACGCGGGCCAAGATACGCCGGCTGCTGATGCGCAAGAATGGTGCCGAACGAGGGAGGAAATGGGACCACCTACGGTCTGCGGAACCCGTCATCGTACACCGCTACAGCCGGGCAACCTCGGACACTCCCTGGAGAGGCTTCGTGCAGTCGTCTAGATACGGACACCTGCCCAACGAAGACTCGGAAATTATCGACCCCGAGGTGTTGGATAAGTTGCAGCCATACTTTAACAACCCCGTCGAGATCCCGGGGGCGCTCGATTCTAGGAGATCGCGTGCCGCACGGACAGCAGTACTTTACAAGCGGGTATGGCAGCACATTCTTAGGCATCCTTTGGTCCCACTGGCCTTCCGCCTGATTGTGCTGCTCACGTCCATTGTGGCGCTAGCTCTCTCGGCCCGCATCTTTGAGACGGAGGACGACGAGAGCAACTCAAACACTTCGGAAAGAACCCAATCCATTGTGGCCATTGTAGTAGACACGGTGGCCATCCCTTACATTGGCTACATGACGTGGGACGAGTATACGGGCAAGCCGCTGGGGTTGCGGGCCGCAACGCAGAAGATCGCGCTCGTTCTCATGGATCTGTTTTTTATCATCTTCAAATCGGCAAGCACAACACTGGCCTTTGAGGCACTGGTCTACCACAACTCGAGGGATAGGCAGCTGCGGCAGTATAGCCAGGCATTGGCGGCGTTCCAGACGGTGGGCCTAATATCGTGGACCCTAACGTTCACAGTGAATGTCTTCCGGCTTGTTCAGAAGCTGGGCGGCGGGGAGGATGATGGCACGCGGTAGAGACGGGGACATGGGAGGAAGAGGCTTTCTGGTATTAGCAGGAGCAGTAGTCTCCCATGTCCCTTGGCCTCACAGTATAAATTTCACCATTGTATTCAAACATGTACACGGCGTTGTACATGTTCAACGAACCCCGGCCTTCGTTCGTGGACTAAACATTATTATCAATATTTCTGTCTGTTACTACATTAAAAACACCTTGGTTCTCTTGTTGGTATTGCTGGCGACTGATTACATATATCTGGGAACAAAACACCTGGGATGCTCACTTGGTCAACTATTTTGAAAAGCAAACTCGTGAAGGATAGGTAGGTAGACTCGACCAACGGTTGTTGTACATACATATACCTACCTAGGTAGGTATACACGTGCGCGGTGGCTGGATGGTATGCATACATACCTACTCGGGCAGCTTGAGTCCAGACCTGGAGCAGCGGGAAATTCCTCTGCACACCCCACAGGCTCCAGGAGCTGGAAGTGGCCCGTGATAGGGCTGCTAGGGGGCTTGCGCTTCCTGTGAATCCCCGCCAACTTCTATAGGCTTTTCGCTTACATAACGGTTCGCGTCCAATCGCAGGGAGCCGCAGCTGTGGGCCCAAGCGGCGGGGCCCTTGCTCTCCAGATGAAGGTCCTCCAGGCTGGGCTGCCTAGAATCTCATTATTGCAACCACGCTTGCAGCGATTTTCATCATTCACCGTCTGTCTGCGCCGGTGCTCGCCCATAAGAAGTCCTCCAATCCATTTCCATTTTAATAAAAAAATGGAAATAATTATAAAATACGCGAGCTCTTAATTCTGGACAAGACAAGCCACATATTTTTTTTCTTGTTTAGCTGGATCGCCGCCGCTTTGGAGCAGTTGTCTCTTTCAGCCCCCGCCACCCCTCCCAGCGCCTTCCCCACATTTCCCGACGGTTGGAGGTGCCTGAGGGCCTGGTCATCTCAAAACCAACACCCACCATCACCCACGCCAGCCTCCCCCTTCACTTGACTTCACATTTTCCAACCCCAGACCACTCAACGCCAACTTCATAGCGAATTCATAGAGCGCACCCCAACATCGCCCCTCGCTGACGCTTGACAACGATCCCACCCAGCGCGGCCCCCTATCACTGTTCTCAACAAACCCGTTGCCTCGTCCACCATCGCCTGCTCGAGTCCACGCCCCCACCGCAATCGCCAACCCAGCGATCTGTGGCGGCATCGTCCAACCCCAAGATGGCACCCGCGGCAATGTCGGGGATGCCCTCGCAGCCTCAGCGCGATGATATCGATCATACGTGTGTTTCTCCTCTCCGCCCGCCTCCAGCCGCCGCGGACTGTTGTTAGGAGCGCTCGCTGATGTATCAAAAGATGGACATACCTGCAGAATGGCATCACCAAGATTATGCTGAACCTCCAGGAGGGTGTCGACTTGACTACTGTACGTATTCCAAACTTTCTCCCCTCCCCTTCCCTTCCCTGCGGTATACGAACAACCACTGACACGTCGCGATCACAGTACATGGGCATCTACACGTTCGTCGGATCTTTAGCTTCTAGGCCCTTGGGTTCTCTGGCGCATCACTGACTATCTACTCCAGAGCTGTCCACAACTTTTGCACGTCTCAGAAGGCAGTTGGCTTCAGCCAAGCTGCTAACATCAACACGGGATCCCACCGGGGTGGTACGTACCCTCACTACGCCCCGACAACGTTTTGTCATTAACAATGCTTCTAGCCCATCTACTCGGCGAAGACCTCTACAAAAAGCTCTCCGACTACCTCACCGATCATCTCAATGGGTTGCTGTTTGAGGCCAAGTCCCACACGGACGAGACGCTGCTGGCTTTCTACATTCGAGAATGGCAACGCTACACGGTTGCTGCAAAGTACATCCACCATCTCTTCCGCTACCTTAATCGCCACTGGGTGAAGAGGGAGATGGACGAGGGCAAGAAATCCATTTACGATGTCTACACGCTACACCTCGTCAAGTGGCGCGATGTCCTTTTCCACGCCATCAGCGAGAAGGTGATGGATGCGGTCCTCAAGCTGGTTGAGAGACAGCGGAACGGGGAGACAATCGAATACAACCAGATAAAGCAGGTGGTCGAGTCTTTCGTATCTCTGGGTCTTGACGAAACCGATTCGTCCAAAACCACACTTGACGTGTATAGATATCACTTCGAGCGGCCGTTCCTCGAGGCCACCAAGGTATTTTACCAGAACGAGAGCAAGCAATTTGTCGCCGAGAATAGCGTTGTCGAGTACATGAAGAAGGCCGAGGCTCGTCTGGACGAGGAAGAGGAGCGCGTCAACATCTATCTTCACCCCGATATCGCCATCTCTCTCAAGAAGGCATGCAACCAGGTTCTCATCGCCGATCACTCGAACATCCTCAGAGATGAGTTCCAGGTTCTTCTCGACAACGACAGGGAAGAAGACATGAAACGCATGTACAGCTTGCTTAAACGCATCCCCGAAGGCTTGGAGCCGCTCCGTCGAAAGTTCGAGGCTCACGTGCGAAATGCTGGTCTGGCTGCCGTCGCCAAGGTCGCGTCGGACGCAGACAAGTTGGAGCCTAAGGTCTACGTGGATGCCCTTCTCGAGATTCATACCCAGTACCAAGGACTCGTAGAACGCGCCTTTGGCAACGAGGCTGAGTTCACCCGCTCTCTTGATAACGCCTGCAGAGAGTTTGTCAATCGCAACGAAGTCTGCAAGTCTGGGTCCAATAAGTCTCCTGAACTCCTGGCCAAGTACACCGATATTCTTCTCCGCAAGAACAACGCTGGTGCGGAAGATGACGAGATTGAGAAGACTCTGGTCCAGATCATGACCGTCTTCAAGTATATCGAAGATCGGGATGTGTTCCAGAAGTTTTATTCGCGCATGTTGGCTCGTCGTTTGGTCCACACCAACTCATCTTCGGACCATGCCGAGACAAGCATGATCAGCAAGCTCAAGGAGGCCTGTGGTTTCGAGTATACCAACAAACTGCAGCGCATGTTCAATGACATGCAACTTTCCAAGGATCTGAACACCGAATTCAAGGAGCATCTTCACGTCGTTGGCACTAAGGGTTTGGATTCGACTTACTCCATCCTTGGCACAGGTTTCTGGCCTCTCTCACCCCCAGCCACCAACTTCAACCCTCCCGAGGAGGTTGCGGCAGACAACGAGCGGTTCTTACGCTTCTACAAACACAAGCACGATGGACGCAAGCTTACTTGGCTGTGGCAGCTGTGCAAAGGCGAGGTCAAGGCAAACTACATCAAGAATGCGAAGACGCCATACACTTTCCAAGTCTCGGTCTGGCAGATGGCGGTTCTTCTTCTGTTCAACGAGAAGGACCATAACACATACGATGAGATTGCATCGACCACACAGCTTAACGCGGAAACTCTCGATCCGTCGTTAGGCATTCTCGTCAAGGCCAAAATCCTGACACTGGGCCCGGAGACCGATAAGGTTGGACCCGGAGCAACGTTTGCCTTGAACTACGACTTCAAGAACAAGAAATTGCGCATCAATCTCAACGTGGGCATGAAGTCAGAGACCAAGCAGGAGGAAGCGGAGACCAACAAGACGATCGAGGAGGACCGTAGACTTCTCATCCAGGTAAGACACAACTTGGCTGCACAAGATGAGGTTTTTTTACTGACACTTTTCTAGTCGGCGATTGTGAGGATCATGAAGGCTCGCAAGAAGATGAAGTACAACATGCTGGTCACCGAGTGCATCAATCAAATCAAGAATAGATTCGTTCCCAAGATTAACGACATCAAGGTGTCGATCGAGATTCTCCTAGACAAGGAATATCTCGAGCGTCTTGATGACGATGAGCTCGGATATCTTGCATAAATGCAACTACAGGATGGCACGCAGTTCTCTTCTTATGAATCTGTACGAATAAACGAACCACATACACAACCCATCCAGCGCCTTTCTGGCTGTCCCCCCACCCCTATCTGCGGCTGGCATCTGGTTGCGTATAGGTTGCGCACAGAATCACGGTCTCGGAATCTCGGGGGTAAAGGTAGCGTGGTTTAGATCGTAATGCATTGGCTTTTGCATGGCCGATTGGCTTCCGACATCGACAAGACCCTCCCCAGTGTGGGAACGGGTTCTCCGGTGGATAAGTAGGTAATCACAGGAAGTGAGCCCCCCTCCCTTAGTGGCTAGCAAGAAATACAGAGAAGGATATGACCAAAAGCGCTACGGTTGTTTCTTTTACAACTTTTATTCATACTGAACGACTTCATGACTTTATTGTTGTAGGCGAGGATAGGTTGCATGGTGCTCCTGACTCTCTCAAAACGGAGTTTCAGTGTTAGACTTATCGGGTTAATCATCCATGACAGCGGAGTTGGACATATGTTCTATCATCTAGCGAGCATGGCTTGAAGTGCAGTGCAGTGGTGAACACGTCACTGTTAGACTATCTTTGCTGGACAAATCCATCCACGGACCGGGAATCTCTTTTTGATCCTTGCACCGAGAAAGCAAATTATTCTGGAGGTAGGTTTGCATTTTTTTTTCTCATGTCCCGGATAGTGTACCATGTAACCAACCAACACCTAAGACAAGGCAAATGCAACGGAGTCTGAGAGCCCAGACATGTCTTATTGAAAAAAAAAAAGAATGAAAAATTTGTATTTCGCCGAAGCCGGCCACGTGCAGATCGTACCGTTGGGATTCATGAATGGGAGGGGGGCCGGAGGATATAATTGAGGCGAAGAGGGAATAATTCCCAGATGGTCGGCAATGCGATGGGTGGGTAGGAAGGTAGTACGGACTAATGTCGCTCGCTATACGAGTTTTGTATACTTGGTTTGACATCGCCAGCTGGAGGGAGGATAAAATTGTAAAGTTATCCGTGCCTATAGTTATGTACATTTGCAGATCTCAGGGTCAACGGGTATGGTTTAGGAGGGACTCGAGAGTCTTTGACTCTAAATTTGCGGCAATTCTTTTGAAGATAAGAAGGGGAAAGAAAAAGAAGAAAAAAAGGCTCAAATGCGATGAATAGAACACATCGGATCTATAAGCTCGCTACCGAACTGAAGAAAAATATTACCACCGTCCTCAATCGAAAATCCAAAAGACCATTTTACAGGCGGATTGAGACCTTGTGGCCAGTATATATGTACAGTCACGGCATCTCCAACAAGACACCTGATTTCCATAGGGAGTTATTCCTCATGGAAGAGGTATCTCATTAAATGCGTATCGCATTACCTTATAGTTGGGTGGTAGTTTCTAGGCTGCTTCGATATTGGCACAGATAGAAAACGAAAGAAAAAGAAAGAAAAGGCGGCAACTTAAACAACAAAAAAACAAAGGAAAGATATATGAGCCATTGATAGATAGGCTTAGGTTCATGATGTGTGTGTGGAGTTCCCTCCGCCGATATCTCGCTCTTTTGGATCTGAGATCTCCCTTTGTTCATGTCCCGCTTCACCCATTCACAGCTCAGGCGGAGTTTTCTCCTTCGAGATCTTTCTCTCTCGGTCTCGCTTTGTGCATCTCGCTGTTCACCCATCCCAAGTCAGGAACTCACCAGGGCCGTTTGTTGGTTTCACCAACTCTAGTATATACTAGCTTTGCAGGCTTTAATTTCTTTCTTTCTTTTTTCCGTGGCGCTTTCCTTGGAGGTGTGGGGGCAAAGATGTGGTCTGACTGCTGTAGTATAGTGTAAAAAGCAAGTCTCACAGTGTCAATCTTGTTAGGTAACCAACCGGTAACCAGTAACAGACCCTGATTCCTATTATAAGGTTAGGGTCGGGTTTTTTCAGCTTGCTTGTGCGAGTCATCAACGTCGGTGCCGTTTTAGGAAGTTGACAAAGTCGCGGCTGGATACAGACGCAGCAGAGAAAATGTGATATCGTGGCCTCTTTGAGGGAGATGCCTATCTTGCCTTAGCAGCTACATTAAGTGTTTTATTACCCACCTCCCTACTACTCTGACAGTTTGCTCGAGATGCATTGTTCAAAACCTTCTGGAATTGGCGAAAGAGCGGGTGAAAACGAAGGACGGCGAGTGAGATTGAGTAGTGCCGATCATGCCCCCCCTGGGTCGGTGAGGCACAGAAAGCAGACAGACATGGGAAGTGTTGGAGTCTGATTGGGTGCCTGAAAGAAGATCCTGGGACGGGCTTTTTTCTCCTGAGCCCACCTAAAGCCGGCTTCCAATGAAAGGCTGCTGGTGTTAGTCAGAGAGGAAACCCCTGTCTGTGAGTTCCAAGCAACAAAAAAAAGAAAACAAACGGTCGTCCGTCTTGGGGACTGGGACCTGGGGACCTGGGGAGTCGGGACCTGGTGGACATCGACACGTGGTTTTGCGAGGAAGGGATGGGCTGCTGGGATCTGGCAGATGCAGGAGATTTGCGGAGACTCGTCTGGGCGACTGAGACATGGCAAAAACAATGCAAAGAGATGGATTTAAGTGACGTGGACGGGGAATTGACTTTTTAGAGAAAACAATCTAGGAGTCGACAAAGAAAGGACTCCCGTGCCTGACCTCATGGCGAGACTTGGCCACGTGGGAGAGGTGGACGGGCCCGGGACCCAAGACCCAACAAAGACAGACGGGTCGGTTCATCAGTCAGTGGCTTCTCCCATGTTGTTGTCCGCCTTTGGCCGAGCTGGCCGAGCTCTCCGGACCGGAGCCGGGCGTACTCGTGTCTGGAGGGGGCGGAGGGACGAGAGCGGGGGTGATTGCATCATAATAGGACGGATAAATAAGTGAGCAATCACTTTTCGAAGTGGTTAAGGTGTTTTGTTGATGGCTGAGGCGGGCGGAGGGGCGGAGGGCGGAGGGGCGAGCGACAGACACGTTGACTCCACGTGCTTGCCGACGTCCATGGGCGGGACGAGTCCAACAGTCAAACTGTGCCAGCCGGAGTTCAGATGCCGTATTCGTCGTGTACAGGTACATGCATGCAATTGTAGGCAGTTCGGTTCCGCTTGAAATCAAATCTTCCTTTTCCAGGCGAGGACGAGTCGTAGGCTGACTGTGTCTGTCAATGTGTAAATTGTATCCCGTAAAGTATCTCTGTGCGAAACAAGGCTGCAGACGACCCCAGAGGACGAACAATTACGAGATCATCTTTGTCACAGTCCGTCGGCTGATCGTGGAATTGGGAAAGGCTGCGATGGATCCAAATGAGCACGATGCTGGAATTGCCCTCGGTGAGTCTCCTTACTCGTAGCGTCCTCGCTGGCGGGAATCGCTCAAGCTGGAATCCGGGGGTCATGTCCTTCCAACTTCCAAGTTGCATGTCAATTTCCAGCAGACCTCTCCGATTCGGCGCCAGGCCTAGCGGAACCCACTGGCTTCCCCGGTAGCTCAAGCCAAAAATGAAGCCGTCGACAGAGCCATCGACGCCACCAGCAGTCCCCGACTTGGCAACCATGACCCATCACCCATCTGGCTCCGTGCGCCGTGAACGAGACTTGCAAGATGCCTGGGAGTGATTGCTAGATGCAGCTGCGGAGCCTGGGAAGGCGTGCCGGAGAGGGTGAAGACGGGCCAATGGTCTGTGCACAGCCTGCCACGCTGCCACGCCCCGTCGGGGCTAGTGCCGATTCTCCAGGGGTCCAGTCTCCAACATCTGATACTTCTGTTTCGCTGCGGACCCTAGCACTAACCTAGGTACACATGCCGTTTGGCCCTAGGATACATGTCCATGTACCACCCCTCGACCCCTGCCCTCCATCTGAGTCTCTCACACGTCCCTCCGTTCCCCCTCCTCCAAGCTCCAGTGACAGAGTGACCTTGCCACATTGCTGCAGTTCAGTTGCCGTGTAAAGAGGCTTGTCGAGGCGCCCGTAAGAGGGGACTGAAAAATCTCGATTCTGGCTCCTTCCTTTTTCTTCAAGTACTGTTGCTCTAAGTATTTGCTCATTTTGTTGTTTCTGTTTTTTTTTTTGGTTTTTTTTTTACCTGCAAAAAAAGCCTTCCCGCCCACGACAACAAAGAAACAGCACGACGTTCACTCCGAGTCCCCTCGTTCACCGTCATCGGCAGGAAGCGCTGCGGGTGCTCAGTCCACTCAAACTCCACTGTCCACACCCCTTCCACTCAGGGCTAGCGCTCAAGGCGTCCAGTGTTCACGGGTGTTGGTGTGGGCATTCGATTTGCCGTGTCCACCACTCGACCACTCACCACCCACCCAGCAGCAACCTTTACCTAAAGCTAGAGGTGCCGCCATACAACTGCACTACATACAGTTGCTCTTCGCTCTTCGCCGCCCTTAATAATCGTCACACTCGGTCACAAGTGCCGCCGCCAGCCAGTTTGGCCGCGAAAGCCCCCGACCTGACCCGAGTCAATCGAGCCTCGAACGCACAGTCTCTCGAGTCCAGGTGTCTTGTCTTGCACCACCACCACCGCATCAACAGAATAATCCAAATTTCCAAAGCTCGCTCACCGCGCCGCATCTCATCGAATCCTAGGTCGGCTGCTTGGCCGCCAACACCACCTAAAGTTACCATACACGTTTTTTGCCCTCTGTGGTCCCGTCCGCCGAGGCCAGAACAGAGCAACAGGTATCCATTGTTGCTGGCCGATCATTTCCCTCCAGGCCGCCAACCTGAGGTAGCAGCCTACCGGACCGGCCTACCCGTCCGTCCGCCCGCCAACCTCGTCCCCAGCCTCGACCGTTCGCCTTGCACCCAACGACGGACATCGCTCCCATGGGTTTTTAGGGAAAATCGAGGGCCAAGCGAGTAAAGGGTTCGCCAGATTGCGGCACGCCGTCCAGTCCTTCGACGCCCCCGCCCAAGCGAGGATCGCTTGCTTCGTTCCTCCAGCTCGATCCACAGGCATTCATGGTCACCATGGGGACGTGCATGAGCACAAGCGGGGTGGAGACGGAACAGAAGAAGAGAAGCCAGAAGATTGACAAAGACCTCGAGGAGGATTCGAAGCGGTTACGACGAGAATGCAAAATCCTGCTCCTCGGTATGTTGACCACTGTGCTGTGCCCAATGTGCGCGCGGGTTTGACTGACGAATTGCTCTTCTCCACAGGCTCCGGCGAGAGCGGAAAGTCGACCATTGTGAAGCAAATGAAAATTATCCACCTGAAAGGATATTCAGATGACGAGCTCTATAACTATCGACCAACTGTGTTCAAGAATCTAATCGAATGCGCCAAGGCCGTCATAAATGCCATGCGCCAGTTCGATATCGAGCCGGCCCTCGAAGAACATAAGAACTACTGCGACTTCCTGCTCGACTACACTGTCGAGTCGGGCCCACAAGCCCAAATAGATCCCAAAGTCGGCTTGGCGGTCCAAGCGATATGGAGCGACCCTGCTAAGGAGCAGCTGATGGAGAGGCAGACTGAGTTCTACCTCATGGACTCGGCCGAATAGTGCGTCGCCAGCCTTCATTCACAATTTTGCTGTAAAAAAAAAAAGAATAAAAAAAAGAAGAAGCTAACAATGCTGCAGTTTTTTCCAGGAGGCCAAGAGGATTGTGGCACCGGATTATCTGCCCAACGAGATGGACGTGCTGCGAGCCAGAACGAAGACAACTGGCATATACGAGACGAGATTCAAGATGGGCCAACTAAGCATCCAGTGCGTCTTCACTCACTCAGCCCTTCTCACGGCCAAGAGTACAGTTAGCTGACCTATCGTTTTAGCATGTTTGATGTGGGTGGGCAAAGAAGTGAACGGAAGAAGTGGATTCACTGCTTCGAAAATGTCACCTCCATCATCTTCTGCGTTGCCTTGAGCGAGTACGACCAGGTGTTGCTCGAAGAGAGCAGCCAGGTATGCATGCCCCTTCTCGTCCACATCGACGCCCTGCTAACATCCGTGGCAGAATCGTATGATGGAGAGTTTATTGCTGTTTGATTCAGTTGTCAACTCCCGATGGTTTATGCGAACCAGTATCATCCTCTTCCTCAACAAAGTAGATATCTTCAAGCAAAAGCTCGGGAGATCGCCCCTCGGGAACTACTTCCCCGACTATTCGGGCGGAAACGACGTCAACAAGGCGGCTAAATATCTGCTGTGGAGGTTCAATCAGGTCAACAGGGCGCACCTTAACCTCTATCCTCAGTGAGCCCCCCCCCCCCAAATGGTGACTGGTCCAAGCTCCATTAACTAGGCATACTAATCGTCGTGTGCAGCTTGACACAAGCCACCGATACATCCAATATCCGCTTGGTGTTTGCCGCGGTGAAGGAAACCATCCTAAACAACGCTCTCAAGGACTCTGGTATTCTTTAAAATACCTTATCCCCAGTGCCCGACCTCTTCAGAATACTCCCATCTCTCAACCCTTACGAAACTTTCTTTCACATCGTCTAGAGCGTGGAACTTATGGTTGGCGGCTCTTGCATGACACGGCGTTGGAGGGATTTTCTCTGTGTAAGGCGTTCGACACGATCTGGCCTTTTTGTTTCTCCATTATTATTATTACAGGGAAAAGACAAGATCCCATGCGACTTATGATGTTTAATTTCCGGCATCTCTTATGACTTGGAACGGAATTGGATGCGGCGTCTGTGGCTCTCGACAAACGGAGTCTCTGGGTGTAAGCAGGACGCGGTTTGCCCTTGAGCGGCGCGGAGCGAAGCCTATGTCATTCCTGTTCCCCACACACTCAATATACACTCATACCGACGAATCGAGGGACGAAGCCTGAACTGCGGAGGAATTCGTGACACGATGATGGTGGTGGCTTTTATCACCCAGTTTTGCATTGAACCAACTCTTTGTTATTTTCCCTTTTGTTTTCCTCTGTAACGGAAAGAAGGGTCGGTGGTTGGAGGAGAGGTGAGTCAAGTCGGCAGCGGCAGCGGCAGCAGCCACAGCATACGTCCTTTCATTCATGATGACGAGGAGGGGGAAAATAGCGAGTGGAGATACAAGGTGCTGGGGCTGAATACCTGTACCTCTCCGAACGATGTGCGAGATGATAAAAAAAAAAAGACAGAATGCATTCATTGAACCCGTTGCTTACCCAACTAACTAAACGTGCTGTGAAAGGAGAGGGTGGGGTGAAGGGGGGATGACTGGACTGGAGAAGCTGGCTCCTTTCTCCTTTCCTTTCGTTCTTTGGCGAGGGGAACATGATGAGCAGGTGGTAGGCGATAGCTAGGTACCTATCTTCTTGACTTAAGTCTAATAGATGTTGCTGCTGTGAGGCTGCGGTCTGTTTCGTGTGTGTGGGCGTTGATTGAGCGATGAATAGGTGTGATGGAAACATGGGAAAGTCTCTCGTGAATAAAAAGTGAAGGAATGCAGGTTCAACATCATGAGTACCGAGTATGGCAACTGATGATCAAATTCCCCTCAATTCTCTTTAAATCCCTTTTTATCTCGAGGGGTCTTGCTGTCATGGCTGGAACGAGTGAGTTGATCACCTTGCTCAGCTGGGAGTGCGGTGGGTGGGATGTCAGACAAGGTTAATAAACATACGATGGGGAAGTAGTAGAAGCGGCTCGGCGATTCGTATATATCCTATTCTATCTAGAAGGTCAAGACTCCGTGGAGGAAGAAGTTAAAGAGCGCCTTTGAAAGACGGTCAAGAAGTGAGGTTTGTTATACAGAACTTGCATTTTGGAATAATCGGGCGGTGTCATGGCTTCTCACCGTGCCAAGTGCCTCTGTACTTATCCATGAATGTTCCATTATTACGATGAAAGAGGGACTAAGTATTAAATGCAGGCACAGCAGAAGAAGACTTTGGCCTCATGGGCGTGGGCAAAAACGCTCGACGTTTAACCGTAAAATGGTAACCCCTGAGCTCGGAATGTGTGTTATAGATGCAATTCAACTGTTTTGTTTTTGCGTCTTGACGTAACCTCAACCAATGACACTTCACCTTGCCATTTCGAAGCGAGGAACGATGTGGTATCCAACGCCAGCCTTGCGACCCAGCAAATAGATTGGTGGATGCAGATATTGGTCACATGCGAGAGAGAGTTCAAGTTTTGAGATGGCGTGCATGCATTAGGTACTCTCTACTAGATAGGTTCGTGGGCTGAAAAACGGTTGTCAACGGCTGTGTGGGTTTTTGTATCAATCAATCGCTCGGTGCCGGCCACGCAAAGCCCCCCGTCCGAAGTGGGAATGATGTGATTTCCTGTCCATAATCAACTCATTCCACCAGGTTAGACTCAAGCTTGGCGAGGATTCTAGCGGCTAAGGTACCTTGAAAGACAGCTAATCGACAGCTCCGGTCCGACGAGGCAGCAGAAGAGAGGAGGGCCAAGATTAGGTTTGAGATGGTGCCCGACACGAGCGGCTTATCTTTTTTTAAAATTTTTAATATCACGATAGGATACGTCCTCTCGTTCGACGAATCGACATCGCTGGCGGCTGCAGAGACGCGCGAATGGTGATACAGCAGATGCAACCTTGACCTGCACACTGAACTGAGTTTGGGGGTGGGGACTTACCCAGGTATGGTGTGAGTGTCCTGGTGATCTTGAGATGCCTGCAGTAGTTTCGGTTCTTTTCTCGTTACAACGGTGAAGCCGTGCCATATGGACTTGAAGTCAGCAACAGCTTCTCGGACATATGGATGGTTTGGGGGGATGGAAGCTCCCTAGGATGGTAGATAGGTAGTCTTTAGTGTGGGTGATGTGTTAGTAATTTGTCGCCCCGCTGCTTCGCAAATGGATGTCGTAGTCGTGTTGGGGAGCTCTGACGGGCTGGACAAGAGTCGTCAACCTATGTGAGAGGAGCACATAGAATGATGGCATCGTGCTGCCAAGTTGCGCTGCAGCAGAATCCAATTGAACTGGAAGGTGCGGCCTCGAGCTGTGCTCGCTGTGAGCTGCTGCATATGCAAGTGCTGCTCGGGGCCAATCATAGCGAGGTTTTGGCAGAGCCGGGAAAGAGCGAGGGAACTGATGGTGTGTCACCAGTTGCTGGTGGGGGATTCAAGCACCACCACATGTTCCTGTTGCTAAGTTTGGCGCCTTTTCTCTGTTCTTCTCTTGGGTGCTGCTTGGTCGTGCTACTTGCTACAATTATTATAAGTTCGCATCTCTGCTCATCAATCACCTCTTTTCCTTCGTCCCCCGGGCTCTCGTTTCTAGCTAGCTTGACCTTGCCCTCTTTTCCCTCCTCCCTCTCTTCCGTCTCGCTCGAGTTGGAAGTTGGTCAAGACTCATTCGTGTTATCTATCAAGGTAGGTTATTGCCAGGGGAAAGAAAACATTACATTTGTCACCGGCCTCCCTAAACTCCTCATACGCCCATCGCTCTCGAATCTCTCCACTTCGCACGATATCCTTGTGTGGTTCGTCAGACCAACACAGTTACGAGGAGGACCCCCCAGTCGGCAAGGTGCCTAGCTTCGCGCAGTGCAGCGGACAAGAATCTACCCCACTCCCCGGATCGGCGTAAGTTGGCAGCTTCCAGCTTCCAGCTTCCTGCACTTCTCTTTCTTCCTCAAGCTGTTCCTTTGCTTTTCTCGCTGCCAAACTGACATCGAATCAATCCCAGAAACACACACGCTGTCGAATTATCCAGCAGCGCCAGTTTTGAGATAACCCGCAGCTATGGCGACTGAACGACTTCCCCAGAGAGAGCGACGGCCATCGGTCGGTGCACCCATTGTGGACATCACAGGCGGTATTGGCCCCGCGGGCATCTCTCGGCCCAAGCACAAGCGCACTTTCACTGGTTTCGGTGCGGGAGAGATCAAGAGCGTCGAAGGTGAGTCCATGTCTATTATTCATCGCCATTGGGATTGGCAGTTGTTGTCTCGAGCTCTTCGACCAGCTCAAGACAACTCCCGTCATTGTTATTCAAACTCCCCCCTCCCCTCCACCCCCACCTCACTGGCTGGCCCCTCCCTCTCGCTCCAGTGCGGGGATCGCCACAGCTTTCACTGCTGACAGCGCTTTCTTCAGCTTCCATCCCTGAACCTCAGCGCGAGGCCTGGTTAAAACACCAAGTCGATGGATTCAAGGACAAAGATGGCTTCGAGCGCGACGTCGTTCGTCATGTTGAGACTACTCTGGCTCGGAGCATGTTCAATTGCGACGAGTCGGCCGCTTACTCGGCTTGCAGTCTGGCGTTCCGCGACCGTCTCGTCCTGGAGTGGAACCGCACCCAGCAGCGCCAGACCTTCACAGACAACAAACGTCTCTACTACTTGAGCTTGGAATTCCTGATGGGAAGAGCTCTCGACAATGCAATGCTGAACATTGGCCAAAAGGACCTGGCAAAGGGTAAGCGCTCCTACTGGAAGAGAAAAAAAAATATGCCGACTAATCCTGTGTCTGTAGCTGGTCTCGCTGATCTTGGCTTCCGCATCGAGGACGTTATCGAGCAGGAGCACGACGCGGCTTTGGGCAATGGTGGTCTGGGACGCCTTGCGGCCTGCTTTCTCGACAGCTTGGCAAGCTTGAATTACCCAGCTTGGGGCTACGGCTTGCGATACCGGTATGGTATCTTCAAGCAGGAGATTATTGATGGGTATCAGGTTGAGGTGCCTGACTACTGGCTCGACTTCAACCCCTGGGAGTTCCCCAGACACGATGTGACTGTCGATGTGAGTTATTACCAATGCGATTTTTTTCGATGGGCGTGCAGGACTAATTTCGTCTGAAGATTCAATTCTATGGCCATGTCAACAAGTCAACCGACGCGTCTGGCAAGACTGTCGCTCATTGGGAGGGAGGTGAGACCGTTAAGGCCGTGGCTTACGACGTTCCTATTCCTGGTTACGCAACACCATCAACCAACAACCTGAGACTGTGGTCCAGCAAGGCTGCCAGCGGCGAGTTTGACTTCCAAAAGTTCAACAGTGGTGAATACGAAAGCTCGGTTGCCGACCAGCAACGGGCTGAGACCATCAGCGCCGTGCTCTACCCGAACGACAACCTGGAGCGAGGAAAGGAGCTGCGCCTCAAGCAACAATACTTCTGGGTTGCTGCATCCCTTTACGACATTGTCCGCCGCTTCAAGAAGTCAAAGCGGGCTTGGAGGGAGTTCCCCGACCAAGTGGCCATCCAGCTCAACGACACTCATCCTGCATTGGCTATTGTCGAGCTGCAACGGATTCTCATTGACCTCGAGGGCCTTGAATGGGACGAGGCGTGGAGCATCGTTGTTAACACCTTCGGTTACACCAACCACACCGTGCTTCCCGAGGCTCTCGAGAGGTGGTCCGTCGGCCTGATTCAACACCTGCTCCCAAGACATCTCCAGATCATTTACGACATCAACCTCTTCTTCCTGCAGACCGTCGAGCGTACTTTCCCTGGCGATCGCGACCTTTTGGGCAGAGTCTCGATCATCGAGGAGGGGCAATCCAAGATGATTCGCATGGCATTCCTGGCCATTGTAGGTTCGCACAAAGTCAACGGCGTGGCCGAACTGCACTCGGACCTCATCAAGACCACTATTTTCAAGGACTTTGTTACGATATTTGGCCCCGACAAATTCACAAACGTGACCAACGGCATCACTCCCCGTCGCTGGCTCCACCAGGCGAACCCTTGTCTGTCTGAGCTGATTGCGAGCAAGGTTGGGAGCAATGACTTCTTGATAGACTTGACAATGCTCAATAAGATTGAGCTGTCCGTAAACGACCCAGCATTCCGCAAGGAGTGGGCAGCGATCAAATATGCCAACAAGGTTCGCCTCGCCACGCATATCCAGGCCAGCGCTGGAGTGACGGTCAACCCCTCTGCCCTCTTTGACGTGCAAGTCAAGCGGATCCACGAGTACAAGCGCCAGCAGCTGAACATCTTTGGAGTCATCCATCGTTACCTCACCCTCAAGGCCTTGTCGCCTGAGGAAAGAAAGAAGCAGCTCCCAAGAGTTTCCATCTTCGGCGGCAAGGCTGCTCCTGGATACTGGATGGCCAAGCAAATCATTCACCTGATCAACAGCGTCGGCAATGTGATCAACAATGATGAGGACATTGGCGACTTGCTCAAGGTGGTTTTCCTGGAGGACTACAATGTGAGCAAGGCCGAAATCATCACACCGGCTTCGGACATCAGCGAGCATATCTCAACAGCTGGTACTGAGTAAGTTTCAAGTCTCCTCTGTGAATTTTACTCAAACCAGGCGCTAACCAAGCCTAGGGCATCGGGCACCAGCAACATGAAGTTTGTTCTCAACGGTGGTCTCATCATCGGAACCTGCGACGGCGCCAACGTAAGTATTGCGTCCTTTAAGTACACTTGACGAAATATACTAAACAGCTTGTTAGATCGAAATCACCCGTGAAATTGGAGAGAACAATATCTTCCTCTTTGGCAATCTGGCTGAAGATGTCGAAGACCTCCGCCACTCGCATACCTATGGTACTCACACAGTAGACCCTGACTTGGTCAAGGTATTTGAGACGATCGAGAAGGGAACATTCGGCGACATGCAAGACTTCTCGGGTATGATCACGGCCGTCCGTGATCATGGCGATTTTTACCTGGTGTCGGATGACTTCCACAGCTACATCGAGACTCAGTCACTCATTGATGAGGCATATCGCGACCAAGAGAGCTGGATTACCAAGTGCATCACCAGCGTCGCTCGTATGGGCTTCTTCAGCTCGGACCGCTGCATCAACGAGTATGCTGAGGGCATCTGGAACATCGAGCCTCTCCCTATCGACAAATCAGACGGCCTCGGCGCAGGCAAGCTGTAGCGCAAGCAGCCCAGCCAGAAGGTCAAGGGAAAACAACAAGAGAAGTACTTTTGCCAGAGAGTGCTACTCATCGGCTGTGAGAGGTAGTAATAGTCAATTCAGATTGTGGTTTTTGCACCCCATCCCGGCCGGATAGGGATGAGGGAGGATGAAGGCGCTAAGCAACACCCCTTTTCACAAATGTACCTAGGAGATTGGAAGCTGGGTATAAACACGACGTAACCTCTAACGGTACTTCAGTTCGAATTTTATGCTGAGATGCCTTGCTTGTATATATATGCCATATTTCAATGCCGTGATGGTGAATGATGGATCTGCCTCGGGGTATTTAGCGGGGCCGAACGTTTGGCCAGACCGCCAGACGAGATGGAAGGGGAGTGCTCAATGAAATTCGGGTGGAAAACTTTCCCGTCTTAGAAGATTCAAGTTATGAGAGGCGAGAGGAACGCCCATCAATCAATAAGGCCTCAGGCAAATGGGGAACGGATAGCGCGAAGAGATGTGTGGATCCATGGAAAGCGTGAAGAGCACAGTGCACTGCCTACCTAATGACGAGCACTTCCCCCCTCCTTTTTCGAGGACGGCCCCTGGATGCATTGCTTGGCGGGGAGATTTCATCCAGTTGGTTTCGGTTGGGGGGTGTCGAAGGGAAGCAAAGTCCCGCAGATGTAGTTACGACGTCATCGCGCATATTTAGGTCGGGCGTCACCCCGCTATACTACCTTGCCTTACACATGCAGGGTGCATTTGGCGGAGTCTTGTTAGGCGCTGAATCTGGCATCGTTCGGCGAGTGTGCTTTATTAGTGTAGTGTGAGGAGAGCAGCGTCATCCAAGACATGAATGAGCTTAGTAAAGATAATGAGGCTGCGCGTGAGTGGTAAGATTTTATAGTGAATATTATATAGTGGTGGCTAAGAAGAAACGGGCTGTGTCTTTTTGACCATGGGGGTTTTGGGGGTCCGATTTGATCCGAACCTCTCTCGCTACCATTTGAAGATGAGATTGCTTTCCCATCCCGTTTTTAAACTAACACCTAAAGAAAGATGATCAGAGGGAAGTCCCTGATGATCATGTCAAAAAGGTCTTCTTATTACATTTACATGCGTAGTGGTACACAGCTGGGCATTATCTCTTTTGTCAATACTCTTAGGTACTGGGTTGGTGCCAATATGGGAAATGGAAGACCATCCCTCCCCCCTGGAAAAAAAAAGAAGAAAAAAAAAAAAGGGAGGGGAGCTAGTGTAGCAATAGCTTGTCTGAACGGGAGATGGACATGGAAGGTCCATCCACGGAGCTTGGAGATAGAGAGGGACATGGCCCGGCGCCAGCTCAGAGAAGAGTCGAGAGACAAGACGCACTCACTTTCCGTGCCTGAAATGTCACCCTCCAGTAGAGCAATCCCAGCCGAGTTCCACAGCCCAAGTCAGGCCCGTTCTCGTCAAGTCATGTGGGTTGACGTTTTTGGTTTGTGCTCCCACCGGAGCATTTTCTCCTTTCCTGGAGGACAAGGCAAGGAGATCTGTTTGGATGGCACAGTGTGGGATGGAATATTGGTAGTATCTTGAAAGATACCCCTATGTTCGGGCAGTTTTCCTTCCCTTCCACCCATTCGGGACTACCGCGAACCAGCAAGCAAGCTGGTCCCGTGACGGTTTCAGGGCCGAATAGCTTTTCGCGAATAGCTAACAATATTTGCGAACGTTCGTCCCAGTCACCGCCAGATTTATTGTTCGATTGGCCTCGATCCCGCGCCAAATCGCGATGACGGGACGTAAAAGAGGGGCCTAGGGAATCGCGGGATTGGCCCTGTCAGTGGCGCCCCTGGCTCGCGTTTTCTATGCGACAAGGGTCTGGGACAACCCCACCTCACCACCTACGTCATCGGCTTGGGGTGTCCGAGGGGACGTCGGGGCTTGCGGCAGAGGGAAAAGGGGACCAATGGATACCATACGGTACTCTGGGATACCCTTCAATACCTGAACACTCGGACATACCTACGGTAGACAGAGCTATGCCCAAGCCGATGAGAAATATCCCATCCTTCGCAGGCCGTTCTTGTGGGCCCAATAAGCTCGGATGCGGAGAAACGAACATGCAAGCTGTCTGTCTGGATGCAAGAAATCAAGAAAAATGCAAGAGGCAAGAAAACCACAAGTGACACTCGCCGCCGGCAGACAGAGAGGGAAAGAGCGCAGAGCGACCAAGATGAAGCTTTTCCGTGGCCGGTCCCAGGAAATATACTATCAACTTAAATCAGTGAGGGCGCAATACAGTGTCGGTACAGTACGTGTGAAATGTGAGTACTGATTTGGTCTGGGTGCATGAGCCAAGCTAAGAAGATGGGAGGAGCGACACAAGGGGACCCTCCACGCTCACGCTCCATGTGGAATGGGAAGGGACGGCAAAGTGGGTGCGTCAAAGCATGGAATTTGAAAGATTCTGATATCCTGTTCTCCCCCTCCCCTCCCATCAGCTGCTGCGTCCGTACTGTGTATTGCGGCCCCATCCCACCAACAAGCGTCAAGCAAGCACCACAAAGCTGGAAGAAAGCTGGCACCAAGCTTGGCCTTGGCCTTGTCCTGGGACAAGACATAATAATAATACCTCCTAGGGTGGCTTCCCCCCCCCCCCCCCCCCCCTTCCCTCTTCTTTTTCCTTGTCCTGGGTTTCTCTTCACTGCGAACAATTGTCTACACCTGCCACAGAAACGAGAGTCGACGTGCCCGAACTGCCCTGTCGCCTGCTACTGAGATACCCCAATCCTCAAATACTTGACTCGCCAAAACGCCCAGGTAGGTGCTCTGCACTGCACTTGTCAAAGCTGGCGAGACAAAGGCGTGGAACTTGATCTAATAACTCTTACAAGTTTCGCTCGACAGTTCGCTCCATCGACGCTCGCACGAGGTCTCTGTCGAATCCCATCCTCGCAATTTTACCTCACGATTTCCAGTCGAAAAGGAAACAATTACCCTTCTCTATTGTCGGTGGTCTCCCAGAACCGTCGCGATCGGCCAACATTTGCTTTGTTCTCACGACAGCCCCCGACATTAAATCTGTGCCCTGCGCGACAGACGAAATAAGGTACACAACCACCTCTCTCTCCAGCAAAACAGGGGGAGCTTCTCTCCGAGAGTTTCTTCTACTCGCGCTTTTAGTGCGGGTACGCGGGCGGAACCCACTGAATCTGCACCTCTGACAATCCGTCACTCACCTCGTTCCCACTGTAATCCCGGCTGTACCCAAGCTAAAAGTTTGTCTTTCGCCTTCCAGATCAAGGACGACTAGGCGGGACACGCACTGTGTTGGCTGCGCCTTGGCCCGCCTCGAGCCTTTCTCACTCCACCCCGCGAAATAGGAGACATTCGAGCGTTCTAAACAATCCGAGTCTTTCTCTCGCCTCCCCGCGTTGCCTGCTGCCCGCCCGTTCGCTTCCTCGCCAATCGTTGATTCTATTTTCCGACACTTTCCATCACCAAGCGAGGGGTCCCAGCACTTCATTTCTACCACCCACCGACCTAGTACCTACACTTCACATCGGTCCCCGAAAAACCGAATAACCCCTCCTCCCCCCACCTTCACCTCGACCACCACCAACTCCGCAAGCACCCGATAAACCATCCGTAATGGCTGAATTCGTTCGCGCCCAGATCTTTGGGACTACGTTCGAGATCACCTCGAGGTAGGCCTGTCTGGCCATGAGAAGACGCACGCTTTCTTGGGTCTGATCTTTGCGATAACAGGTACTCGGATCTCCAGCCAGTTGGCATGGGCGCCTTTGGCTTGGTTTGGTATGTGCAATCAATTGCCATCTCTCTCTACTCTCTAATACGCCTCGTGCCCTTGTTCTGACGGGTGATTTTGCTCTTCCAAAGCTCCGCCAGAGACCAGCTCACCAATGCAAATGTCGCCATCAAGAAGATCATGAAGCCATTCAGCACCCCGGTGCTCGCTAAGCGAACCTACAGGGAACTGAAGCTGCTGAAGCACTTGAAGCACGAAAATGTTTGTGTCGAGCGCCCTTCCGCTCCCGCTGGCCTGGTCCACAGCTACCAGCCGAATACTGACGTACGGTTGTGCAGGTCATCTCACTCAGCGACATCTTCATTTCCCCGCTCGAGGACATGTAAGTCTGGTCTACGCTCAATGATGTGGGAGATTTTGGCTAACATGAGGGGTTGTAGTTACTTTGTCACCGAGCTTCTGGGAACCGATCTGCACAGACTGCTCACTTCGAGGCCTCTCGAAAAGCAGTTCATCCAATACTTCCTCTACCAGATCATGGTGCGTCTCTGCTGTCGAAAAAGTTAATAGGGGGACATTTTGTTGACAAGTGTTTAGCGTGGCCTGAAATATGTCCACTCCGCGGGCGTAGTTCACCGAGATTTGAAGCCGAGTAACATCTTGGTCAATGAGAACTGCGACTTGAAGATCTGCGACTTTGGTTTGGCGCGCATTCAGGACCCTCAGATGACGGGCTACGTTTCGACCCGATACTACCGTGCGCCGGAGATCATGCTCACTTGGCAGAAGTACGACGTCGAGGTTGACATTTGGAGCGCCGGCTGCATCTTCGCCGAGATGCTCGAGGGCAAGCCGCTTTTCCCCGGCAAGGACCACGTCAATCAATTCTCTATCATTACAGAGCTTCTAGGGACACCGCCAGACGATGTTATCAACACCATTGCTAGTGAAAATGTACGTGGCACCGTCCCAAACTAACAAGCGTGTGGAAGCTAACGTTGTCAAAAAGACTTTGAGATTCGTCAAGAGTCTCCCCAAGCGCGAGCGCCAACCTCTCAAGAACAAGTTCAAGAATGCAGATCCATCGGGTATGTCTCCGAACTTTGACCGGGATCTGACAAACAAGACATGCTGACTATGGCTAGCCATTGATCTCCTGGAGCGCATGCTCGTTTTCGATCCTAAGACGAGGATAACGGCTGCGGAGGCTCTATCGCACGAATACTTGGCGCCATACCATGATCCAACTGACGAGCCTGTGTCCGACGAAAAGTTCGATTGGAGCTTCAACGATGCTGACTTGCCCGTGGATACATGGAAGATCATGATGTGAGTTCTCCTGCTACCCGCGTATGGGTGAATGTGGCTGGAGTGCCGCTAACCAGGTATCAAACAGGTACTCAGAGATCCTCGACTATCACAACGTGGAAGCCAGTGCGCAGATGGAGGACCAACAATACAACGGGCAATGAAAACGGGAGGGAACGAGTCGAACCCAAGGCTCCCCACCTCAAACAGGGAATGAGCCCTGTCTCATGATACCACGAACCCATTGCCGCATGCTTCCTGTGTAACTGTCGTGTTTATCGGTGTTTGGAGAAGGTTTTCTTTTTTCCGTCCGTTGACATCAAAATGAATGCGAGAGGGGGGCATTACGAAGACAAAAGAGAGGCGATGCAGTCCCGGGGTGGTTAATACGGGAAGGACATGTCTGGAGATTAACCGGCGATCGCCACAGACGAGACAACTGATAAGAATAAGGGTATTTGTCTGTGCTGCTACACGTGGCGCGAGGCCCTTTGAGCGTGTTTGACTTTATAGGTATATCGACTGGGAAGAGCTTGCGCTCGACTAGACATCGAGAGGGAAACCGAAGACTCAAGGAGGTCGGTGAGACCGCAAGCATTGATGGCATGATCCAGTTGCATTAACATCTTCACCAGTCTAGACAAATAAAAACATATTCAGAAACAAGACATGCCGAAATGAGCTTTTTTTGCAGCGTTTTAGATTTGGTTGGCGAGTCTGGATCTCATTACATCACAAGATTGGTTTTTTCCGGCTAGTTCTAGATGCAGATCGATCTACATGAAGCCGAGTTTCCGCAGCCCAAGAAGTTCAGAGCCGAACCGCCAAGGAGGACGAGGGAGGGAGAGATCTGGGTTGGACTAATAATAGGGAGGGGAGCACGACATGGAGACTACCTAACGTCCTACCTTTTACTGGTCATGCAACATATTTTTGCCTGCCCAGCCAAGGAACTTGGCGTAGTGATGCTGCAAAGCGGTGGTTGAATGACCTGCTGCTGCTGCTGTTTATGCAATGCAAGACACGCTGGCATGGCAGAATTCTCTAAACGATGTGTGGGTGTGTGTGGATGGAAGACAGGAAGGAGGTGATATTTGTAGCTGAAAATAAATTGAAAGAATTTGAGAAAAAAAGAAAAAAACAAAAAGAAAAGGGAAAGGGGTGTCCGTACTTGGTGATTTTGAGATGTGACGACCTTCTCTGGTTCTACTTGGACAAGAAAGAGGTATGGAAGTGTCTCATGAATTGTCAGCCACCTGCTCTGTGGAAGTTGGTTGATTTGGCACGTGATTCGTTCTGGCCCCGACGAATTGGAACGCGGGTCGATGGGTGGTGCACTGGAAATGAAACTAGACTAGTTGGTGGGGTAGTTGGCCTGGCCTCTGGTGTGGTGGTTGTTGTAGGTACTATGCAGTAGAGTACCTATGGTAGTAGGTGTAGTGAGGGCGGGTCAATTAATAAAAAAACTGTGTTTTTAATTTTTTTTGCTTGTTGGGCTTCTTTATACACAGTTAAAAGGGGAAAGAAATCGGAAAAAAGGGTTGGTCCCTGAAAAAGTCCGACTGATCATTGATTGATGTGTGGGATATTATCCGAGCAGGTAGAGAAGCGAACGAGACGATATCGGACCTTGGACAAGTCGAAACGGCCAAGGCGTAAAAATAAGTCAACAGCTGGCCATGGCCACTCTTGCCCGCCCGCAACGACCTTCACCCATCTTTAGCTCTTGAGACGACTCGGATCTCCCTTTTTCTCCTCGTGTTTCTGGGCGGCCGCTTCAGCAAAGGTGTTGCTGTTGCTGCTGCTTGGTCTGGGTCTCCAAGCTTGTCGGCCAACCAGACTGTACTTATGTACAGTACCCGTTTTGGAACTGGGGGACCTGCCAGCGTGCAGTTGAGAGTCAGTTCACCGACTGCTGTCGTACGACACAAGACAAAGCTCCCTCTCTTCTCTTTCCTCTTCCTACAGACCTGCCTTATTGCCCACGTCACTCTACCTTGCTTGACCGAGAACTCTCCCCTATAGGTACATGTACCCCATCGACACTCGAGCGACGCACCAATCGATTTCCGACCGCTTTATTGACTCGACTTGAACCTATCTCGAGACTTTCCCCCTTTGCTCGATACCCCCTATTCAACGGCCTCGGAAGCATTTCATCCTACGTGCTTGTTACCTAGCCTCGGCCTTTCGTCCCAAACATTGCCTGAGATTTTGCTGTTCTCTGTTCTCTTCGGCCAATTGCCCCTCCCTGCAGCGCCCATTCAGCGCCTGGACAGCGCCCAGCACCAGCGCCAGCCGCCTTTGCAAAAATCGTGCCAACCGTTTTCTTCCCTGCCGCTCAAGGATCACCCCAGACTCGGCCAGAGCATTGGACAGGAGAGCTTCACCGACTGGTCTACGACAAGTAGTATAGGAGGAAAAAAAAAAAAAAAAGGAGGGAGGATAACAAAAAAGAACACACCCGCTTCGCCTGTACGGCTGGCCCCACATCCCTCGACAGGTCATCAACGCCGGGTAGTTCCAGACATCTGAGAGAGAGAAGACAACCTAAATACGCATTGGATCCCACCGCCGCCCACTTCTTCGCTCGAGCCCATTTGTTGTGCTATTATACAGTAATATTCATGGCAGCATCTGTATAATAAACCAGCTCGAAAAAGCTTCACGCTTAACCTGAGCACCCCCTGTTATTCCTTCTTCCTTCCGGCTCCCGCTCCCGACCAGCACCAGCACCAGCCAGCGCCATGTCCACCCCTGACACGCCCACGAACGGCACCACGCCGCCGCCACCAGCGAGCGAGAAAGCCGCCGCAGAGAACGGCGCCCGGCAGGCCGGCTTCGTCCCGCTGGTCTCGGTGGTGGACTTCCACCATGCGCGCGGTCCCGAGGTCGAGAAGTGGTTCGGCGTGTCTGAGGACCGCGATCCAGCTGTCGACTATGACTGGGGCCTGCTGCCCTTCATGGCGCTGAGCGACGGTGCCCATGCGTAAGTCTATCTGGCGGTAGCCCACTGCCCAGGGCCGGGGGTTGAGAGAAAAAGCTGCAGCTCTTTTGCTAACCCGAGTCCTGTTTGTTTGGGTATTCAGGGCCACCGAAGACTTCTCCTACTTTACCCTCCTGCTCCCGGCAACCGACTCGGCGCCAGCGACCTCGCTCTTCGGCATATCGTGCACGAGACAGATGGACGCCTCGCAGCTGCTCGTCAGGCCCGCCGAGGTGACCCGGTCCACTGTGCAGAAGGCCGTCGTCATCATTGCCGACAGTCCCCAGTACTTTGGCATGCTTAGGGAGCGCCTGAGCGTCGTCACCAAGGCATGGTTCGCCCAGCGCGAGTTTACCGACACGGAGATCCTGCGGCGCTTTCAGGAGAGTCTGGCCGAGGAGAAGGAGCGCGGATTGTTGAACGAGGAGGAGGACAGGGACCAGTACCTGGGTATGAGTCTCAGGGAGCTGGTGCGCGAGTTCAGGTGGCAGACGCTGGTTCTGTTGAAATGCTGCCTGTTACAACCCAAGGCGAGTCTAATCTCTGCCTCGCACAGCCTCTCTTAATACTGACCGTATGTCTGTCCAGATGCTCTTCTTTGGCTCGCGGTGCGAGCGCCTCTGCATGATGCAGTTTTCTCTAATTTCTTTAATACCGGGGCTGCTTCGCAACCTCCAGGACTCGGCTGGGCCTGAACTGAGTAACTACGAGAAAAAGATCTCCAAACCAACAAGCTTGAGGACTAGTGATCGAAATTCCTTGCTGTCGTATATGGGTTTACCATTGCAGATATTCGGAAAGGTATGCAAAAATCGCCCATCTCTGTCTGGCCCCTCAAAAGGGGGGGTCCGGTTATTGATGACAATTCCTGACTGGATTTTGACCATAGGGGAGCTTGTTCGGACCCTACACGCCACTACAACAATTAGATGTACTTGCCGACTTTGGCACCAAGTCTTATATAATAGGCAGCACAAATTCACTTCTACTGCAACAGAAGGACCGATACAGCGATATCCTAATCAATCTCGACGAAGACACCATCAACATAACATCCACATCTCTCAAGCAAGCTTTGCAACTTTCTGTTGCAGACCGTCGCTGGATAGATTTTATCACGCAAAACGTCAACGAGACGTGGGACGAGGCGAACCCCGGCCGACCCAAGACTATGGGCTACGTGGGCAGCGAGGAGTTTATTCGCCTGCAGTTTGAGGAGTATCTCCTGTCACTCATCTCGTCGGTGAAATACCATAACTTCATGCTGAAGTACGCCAACAACCCGCGGATGCTCCTTCCTCACATTGAAGGGGATCCGTCACTCGACTTTAGCCTGGACTTTGTCGAGGCGTGGTCTCGCACGGAGAACTACCGTATCTGGGACGCCCACACCGACTCGCATCTGTTCGATATTGTCGACCCCAAGCACCCCTGCGCGGGCGGCCTCACCATTGACGATGTCCAGCGGCGCATCACGCAGCAGGTCCAGGACCTGCATTTGGACGAGCGCTTCGCGCAGGGCAAGGAGGTGCTCGGCCGCAATCTAGCCGCCGGCCGCGAGAAGGCCAGCACCATGTTCAACAAGCTCTATGCCGATATGGAGGCGCTCCGCGAGGCACAGAGGAAGCGCGCGGAAGAGGCTAGGACGCAGGGTGGTAGTGGCGCGGGCGGACCGAGTGATAAGAATGGCGGGACAGCAGTGCCTGCCGTCGACCTCGCCAAGGCCCAGCAGACGATGCAGGCCGTGAGTGTCAAGGCCGGTGCGTTTGTCAATAGCTGGGCTGCGTGGGCTGGTGAGAAGCGTAAGGCGGCTGGCTGGGGCCGATCTTCTTCGGGGAATAACAGCGATGGCCATGCCGCTGCCACTTCAACATCGGGAGGAAATTCTGGAGGAAGAGGGGGAGGAAGCTGGGGGTCGGGATGGGGCAAGGGGAGCAGCAAGAACCGGTCCTCGATGGCGGCGAGCACTACGGGCTCCGATGGCGCATTTCCAGAAAGGGACGCCAGGCGGCCTGCGGGTCCTCGCCTCTCGACTTCATCGTCGACTGTCACGAGGCGCATCGACGAGGCCGCCGATGGTTACGAGGGGCAGCCGCTAAATCGTCGTCCCCTGAGCGGAGAGTCGATCCTCGACGGTATTTCGGAGAGCGGCCTGTCGTCTTACCCTGGCTCGCCCGAGGTTGCGAGGCCGTCGCAATTCAGCGGAAGGGGAGGCATTGATGGGATTGTCTCTTCGTCGGCTGCCTCTGTTGGGGTTGGGGGGGCAGAGAAAAAGGTGGACGAGGAAAAGAATAATGGTATCACGGCGGCACCGCCCGTGCTTAAGAAGGACGAAGAAGAAGATGAGGAGGAGGGTAAGAACGTAGCCTCGGACCCTTGGCCACCTACGCCTCCGCCTGTCGCTGCTGCTACCGCTGAGGCTGCTGAGGCACAGTCGGTGTGGAAGAGTACCGACGGTTCTAGTGGTGCTGGTGCTAGTGCGGTGTGATGTGCCTAGGGGACTAAAGTAAATAAATTTGTGGTGTATATTCCCCCCTCTCTCTATGTGTTCTTCGTGTTTATTGGGTGCTTGGTGATGATATAAGGTTGAGTATTCCAGAAAAAAAATTGATGTGTGGAGTTTTCGAGATTCTGCGGTAGAATGCGGGCTACGACAGTAATTTGACATGAACTTATGAAGTTGATGCAGATAAGTTCCACACATTTTGAGTTGAATTTTAAACATGGGGCTTTGTTTCAGGTATGGTTGGGGCTTTTGTTGAGAATAAAGGGGGTGGAAAATATGACGGCGTGGTGCGTCCAGACCACCGTCAACGTATATACATAAGCCACTTTCAGATCACAAGTACGCTGACTTGTGATTATGACATCCTTTTGTGTGGGGAGGAGGGTGGCGTAGTGGCGTATAGTGGTTCCATTTGCTCTGCCGTCACAGAAAGGGATATATTACTTGTTTGTCACTTGTATAAAAGGATGACTTGGAGAAAAGGATGCTTTGATGGGGAAAAAACCGAGAGGTGATATTTACTATGTAGTAAGTTAGGTACATAATAATAAATCAATAAGCTAACATAAAGCAGAAATAGTAATAGCGCAAAGTAAGCAAGAAGAAAATTAAAATGTAGATACCCGACTACTTGTTTGTCAGATGAAATTCTGGCTCTCGCAGTATGGGGCCTCAGCTGGGCTTTTCTTAACTTATTGCACTTGAGATCCTCTCTGCTCCCCCTATTCCATCTCATACATATATATAAGAGGTGATTTCTTTATCCCTTTAATTAGATGGAGGATGTCAAGCAAAAGAAAGGAGTGGGGTTTTGTATCCTTGTTGTTGTTTTGAACCCCTTTTCACCCCCGCTGTCCTCTGTCTTTTCCCCGATGACCAAGTCCGGTCGCAAGACTTTGAGACCCCTTCCATTGTCCGTCGCCCTTGAACACACATATATATATCACTAATGACTGGATGGAATTTATATTACCTAAACCAGGCGATTTAATTGCTAGTTGGTTCTCTTCTAGGCTTCTTCACGACTATCTGGCCGATGATGGTTGCCCAAGCTTCGGCTTGTAGTATTGTTTCCTTCTTCTCATCTGTGTTCGACAAGAAATATCTAGGGGTTCTCCTATATGGTATGGGTCCTCCTCGTGTTTATCATGTCGCTATATTCGCACCTTTCTTTCGTTACCCCTCCCGTCGTCACCCGTCGTATTGCCTCTGGACCATCACAACTAGCAGCACCGCCAGCAGTACTGTGGACAGTGGCAATGGCGTAATCAATCCCCATCCTCTTGATTTCTGAAACAATCCCAATAATTGGTCCAAAGGAATAAAGCCTCTTCTCAACCCCTTTACTCAACTTCGTTTCTGCCTCTTTACCATCCAACAGCGAGATATCATCATCATCTTCAAGGTCCTCGAGGAATCTAGACTCACAGACGTAGTACATACACCCGACAATCGTATCAGGTTTCATCGGCATAGTCTTGATCACATTATTCTGAACAAAAAGAGATATTACCAACAGAATAATCATCAGCACGAGAATCGACACTGAAGTCCATGCGCAGACTTGGTGCGCTGGCCAGGTGAGTGTTGCTCGAAAGGAGATATTGGACAGGAAAATCGGGGCGAATTTGCTGAGGATGGCCATCAAGGCGATAGCGCTGCCGAGCAAGTCACGACGGCGAAGGGAGCGCCAGAGGCCTGTGAAAGGTTCCGAGGCGCGAGGTGAGAGGATGATGTTGCCTGCTTGTGGGCGGTGTGAGAGGTGGCGATAGGGATCTAACATGGCTGTATCTTTTGTTTTGCTTGATCAGTATCGAATATATTTTGCGCTGAAGAAATAATTTCAAGGGGAAGCGGTGAGAACTTACTGACGTAAAAGTTATCCCAGAATAGAGTAATGGCTACGCCAAAACTAGTAAACATGAAGCCGGCGCCAAAACGCTGGTCGTTCATGAACTGATCAAACACCGTGTTCCGCTCCGTTGTTTCATAGTAGAGAATCATGCCCAGAAAGCCGCAGAGTAGACCAATGAATAGCAGGGGTATGATGAATTCCGTCGAGATTGGACCGCCAAAAGGCGACAGGAGTGCTGACGTTTTGCTTTTCTTCTTCTTCTGTGTGGTTTTGAGTCCGTTGATAGTGGAAGTAGCATCCCGTGTAGGCCGACTTGACTTCGAGTCGCTGTTATCCCCGACGGCGATGATACCGTACTTGGTAGGACGCCCCTTTTCTTTCGCCCCAAAATAGCGCAGTGCAAACGCCTTTCCCTTGAGCCTCTTTGCAATTTCTTTTCTTGTAGGCACAGCTTCACCTGGATGTGAAGGCACAAGCACAGACTGTAAAAGCTCCCTGGCCTGGCTTTTCCGGAGGAGCAACGCAATGCTCACGATACTCCACGGTGCGGTGGCAATGCCAGAGCGCCAACGACGAAGACACAACCAAACCCCAAAGACCGACAACCCCATTAGGATCACAAGCACCTCTGCGAGAATAGCCGGCTTTTCGACAACAGAGAGGCTCATTACGCAGGGCCACACAACCTGGCTTCTGTAGCTGCAGTCACCAAACAGGTTCATGCCTACCGACTCGGTCGACAGGGTCCTGAGAAGTGCCGAGAGCAGAACAAGCAAGCTAGTAAGAAGAGCCAAAGGCTCTCGGTGACGGAATAGTAACCTGAAGCTGTGGATAATGCCGGAGATGCCTCCAGGGGACATGAGCAGCGATTCATCCGCCGCAGCCCCCTCTGGTCGTGTGAGTGCGTGGAAAGGAAGCAGAAACTTGACGTGCGTGTCTAGTATCTGGATGGGGATAGAGATCAGTGTGCTTAACAGCACTGGGACGAAAGATCCGATGAAGTAGTCGGACATCGTCAACTGCCTAACCCGAATCATTGTTGATCCAGACGAGCTAGGTGTGATGATGGGACCAGCGGTCGCAACATAGCCCGTAGTTGTGGCTGTAGTGGCTCCTCCGGAATCTGTAAGTGGCTCGGTAATAACTGTCAAAGGGGCATCAGTGGTTATTGTCGACAGTATTTCGCCACTGCTGCCCCGAATATACATCGATGTCAAGCGGCGTGTGGCTGTCGGTTATCCCACACTATTTGTGAGAGTAGTCACCTGAGATGGAGCCAGTAGTGTTGGTTGGGTCTCCGTTGTTGTCTTCTTGGTAGCGCCGGCGAATGTCATGTACCCATTCGTTCTTGTGATATTGATTTCGTCGTTGTCAAGTGACACGTACCCAGTCGCTGTGGCTGTTGGGAACCCTTTCGAATCCATGAGCGCCAACAAGGTAGTGGCCACTGGCAAATCCGTCGTGGCGGTGCTAGTAATAATGCCATTTACATCGCGTAAATATATTGTCACCAGCTGGTGGACCGCGGTAAACTGACCAAGTGTTAATGTAGTGAGCCGGGATGGATCCAAAAGTCCTCGTCCGGATGTGAGCGTAACACTGCTACTACGGCCATCGTCATCACCATCGCCATCACCGCGACCTTGAGTGATGGGAGACGCTGTGGGCGTACCAACGCCGTAGTGGAAAATCATGTGGTCGGAGACTTCATCCCAAAAACAGTGCGGGTCCATCGAAGAGAAACTGGCTTGAAGTTTGGGAGCTCATGGCTGTCAATGGGCCGGGCCAAGCCCTTGGTTTGAGGCGGCGGCGGCATGCCGGCGAGGTATGAGCCAAATGGTCAGGAACCTGTGGGTGGTGTATTGAGTCTAGTTGTGCCATGCTTTGGGCGGAATGGTTGGTGGGCGTTATATATCTAGTTAGTTAGTCTATGGATATTGTATTGTATAATTTGTGTTGTACAATTACAATCGAGGGCAATCGCTTAGATAGAACCCCTCTGTAGAAAGACATACCTATCATACACTCCAACCGCATGGCGTGGAATGAGCAGCCGCTTCGAAAGGCTTGGGCAGATTAAGAGTTAATAAACCTTAAAGGCGCAGCGTGAACGTCTCATTCATGACAGGCCGATAGAAATCTCATAGTGAAGTAGCACAATGCACGGGTCTTTCTGTTGGGGGCCGTTCGGCCTCGTTTGGGGAGCGGTAGGTGAAGGTATGTAGGCATGTTGCTAGTTGTTTGCCCGAATGGGAAGGAGCATGGCGGACTGAGGTTGTTTAGCCGGTAGAAATCGTAGGTTAGGAAAGGCCAGCCGTCTCTTCAAATAACCGAAGTTCTTCAGGGAATCGACTGTCAGGAAACTGCACCTTCGAGGTTGCGGGTCTCGCCTCCTTTTCGCGCTTTTTCATCCATGCCCCCCCTCCATACCCTCTTGACCAGAATGACGACTGGATTTCTCGTAACCTGGTTGTCTTGGATAAGTGGCTGAGCAGTCGAGTACTGAGCTGGAACCTCCCAAATTCACAAAACCTATCGGGTTCTTTCAGTTCCTTCTACGCCTTTTCCGTATCTCCGCCCCCCTTTCCCCCAAAAACCCCTTCTCTCTCCAGGTAAAGATAGCCACACTTTCCCACCACATCTTGCACATACGACCATATCCATTGGAGAATTCGGGATCCCGTCCGCTCTCCCATAGACAAGCCAATGAGAGCCAGACTAGTAGTTGGGTGGGTGACCACCAGCGAATCCCCTGGTGTTGTATGTTTTCTTTTGTTCTTCTTGCTCCATTTTGTTGCTAGCTACCCACCCCTTTTCCCCTTTATTTTGACTATGTGATCACCGAGGTACCGCAGATAAAATGTATTTAAACAAAAAATAAACAAAAGACATCAGAGTACAATGCAATACCAACACAGTATTAGAACATCCAAGTTTCATGAAATAAATATGTAAAGGAATACCGTTTCTCGGGGTTAAACACTCCAAAGTATCAGTCACATTTGTACACCCCCTTTGCTTCTACTCAAATTCAGTACGTCCTTACCGAGGCCTCTTATGCCCATCATGCTATAACGAAAATCATCTGAACTAGTGGTTGTTAGGGTTCACTTTGTTTCCCATGGTGAATTCAAGCAACGCGCACCGTACGTCATGTCAAACTCAAGTCAAAACCACACACAATGAATGTCACACACACCCTTCAAAAACACGATTCTCTTTATCTTGGTAATATCGGCAAAATAAACAAGGCTAATGGTATATTTATTCGCTCGTTCTAACATTCATCATTCCCGAAATTACTCTCCGCTTGCACGACTCTTGTCTTTGATGCCAACTCGAACTCCACGCCAGAAGAAAAAGAATGTCTGTCTATAAAGTGGAAGTCACATCCATGATATCTGAAAAAGAAAAAAAAAAAACTAAACAAAGATAAAAAAACCAGAGATCACACCCCTGACTCCGTCGCTGAAAAGGACTTATCACGCATGCAACGGTAGTTTAATAGCTCATCAAATCTGCAGGATAACAGTTAGTTATTATTCTGCACAGGGAATAAGAATCTCGTAACTCACCTCTCCCAAAGAGTCCCCTCTTCGCCCAGTCCATGGCCAACAGCAAGCGGGTCCGCAAACTGACGCTTTGAGCAAAGTATATGCTCCTCCAAGCATAGACGGCCCAGAGGCCGCCCGCCATATTCCAGCCTGGCTGGCCAAGATCGAAAACGGCCGAGTTGCCAATGTAGGCGAGGCTGCCGAGATGCCTGTACTCGAAGGCCTTGTAAACAGCAGCGTCAAGATCGCCATCGGTGATGTCGTTGGCGCGGAGGCCCGGGGCCGCGCGCGCAAGCTTATTAAACTTGTGCGCTAGATACTGCCCCTGCTGGTGGGCACGCTGGGCGGTGGCGGGCAGACTGGTCAGCTTGCTGTCGATCTGCTTGAGTAGCTCGCGAAGCTCGCCAAAGTCGAGAGTGCCCGATTGGTCTTTGTCGTACTCGGCGAATAGCTTGTCGAGCCGCTTCAAGTGACCGACGGCCTGGGGGAACCGCTTCCTGACCTGGCCCGCTACGGCGCGCCAGTCCTCAAAGCGCAGCTCCAGGTTCTCTGGGTCCTTTCCATGCTTCCATGCGAGATTGCGCACAAAGGTGACAATGTGGTCTGCAATATTGTTTTGAACCGTCGAGCAGTCGCCAATGGCGTACACGTCGCCCAGGGGCGTCCCGTTTAGGCGGAGGTATGTGTCTGTCTCCAGTGCGTGCCGGTTCGTCTGCGCGTCGCCGAGTTTCTGGGCAATGCGTTGGCAGAACTCGGGCTGCGACACACCTGTCGACCATAGGCAGAAGCCCATGGGTAATTCCTTGGTGACAGTCTCACCGTTCTCGCCCTTTTGGGTGAACACGATACAGTCAGGGCGCACTTCGGCTACGCGCGAGTTGGTCAGGACCTGCACCTGGTCTCGGGCAAACCGCTCTTCGGCATATTTGGATAGAGTCTCGTCATAGGTGTTGAGGATGTGATCGCGGCTCTGGATCAGGTGCACCGAGATCTCATTCCGTAGGAGCCGGGGGAAGTGGAGAGTCAGATCTTCGTTGAGCAGGTCGAAGAGCTCGGCTGCAAACTCAACGCCGGTTGGCCCGCCTCCGCTGATGACAAACGAAAGCAGCTGTTTCCGCTTCTCGTCGCTTGTCGTTGGGAGACAGGCGAGCTCCAGGTTTTGTATCACCTTGTTGCGGATCTCGCGCGCGTCATTGATGTCTTTGAGGAAGTGGCAGTTTTCCAGACCCTTGACTCCGTGGGGGTTCGTGACGGAGCCGACACCGATCACCAACTTGTCGTAGGGGACGTAGAACCGGTCCTCTTTTCCGTCGGCGCCGACCTGAGAGACCTCGACCAGTCGGGAAGAGAAATCAACATCTTCGGCTCGGGCGCGTATAAAATGCCCCTTGACCCTGTGTATTATCCTCCTGATGGGCTCCACCAGCGATTTGAGCTCCAATGTTCCCACAGTCGCAGACGGCAGCATTGGTGTAAATAGGAAGTAATTTGTCGGGGATATGACGGTGACATGGTAATCGTCGGCGTTCAACTCTTTCAGTAGGGCAACACTACCCCAACCACCGCCCAGGATGACCAGCCTTGGCTTATCCTTCTGCTTCCGCTTTTCCTCGCTGTCCTCATCGTCAATGAAGAATTCTAGTATAGGCAGGTTTTTGGGCCCGCCGCGACGGGGATGCAGCGCCAGTTGGGAGACGGAGCAATCCGAGTTCTCTGCGTGGGACTTATATGTCGAGGCATCGTAGAGGAAGAAGGCAACAACGCCGACTCCAAAGACCAGAACCGAGCTGCCAAAAAACGCCGCAGCGCGGTACCCAAAGTTCAGCACTCTTGATTTCGTCTGGGGTAGCGGCTTGCCGGACAACTGGCGCGTTGCCACCAGCCCGTGCCCGAGACCGAATAGCTTCCACGCGCGCTGGGTCAAGTCTTTGCTCAGGAGCTGCTTTGCTTGATTTTGCGGCGCAATTGGCGACGGCCTGGGTGTTTTCGTGAACAGTAGTCGGGACTGCGTCGTGTTCCATTGTCTCGTCTCCCCAAACGAATTCCCTCGCAAGCTGGGACACCCGGCCTGCCGCGCAATCCGACGGCCGAGCATGATGGTGATTGTCTTTGTTGTTGTTGTTGTCGTCGACGCTGTGCTTGTGCTACGATGACGTCAATCAGGGGTGGTTCCACTTGATATGGAGTTGGCTTCGGGGGTCGACAATGATCGCGAGCGGAGGAATGCTGCCTTGCTAGAGAATCTTAGTGAGCTGGGTTGGGTTAAGGACGACGGTAGTGAGGGAGGGAAATATTTCGACATACAAATAGTAAATAGAGGTGCGAATTGACGTCGTTGTTCGTCCCTTGCCCTGGAGAGCTTAACTAATCGCCCAAGCTTCATGGATCGACACGAATCGAACTTATATTTAGGAGCTCCAAGCAGTGTTCCAACGGCGCGCGGGAAGGGAGGTTGGCGGCGGAAAATGGCTCGTGCGGCCTTACAGTGTGTGACCTGACCCGCACATACCCCTGCGGCAGTGACTTCCCACTAATACAGCAGCCCTGAGCACGCTACATCCATGCCAACAATCTCTTAAAAAATCAACTACAGTACGAGGACAACATCATCATAGCTATCCGAGACTCCCGGCTTTTGCAGTGGAGGCGAGTGGACCTATTCATTCAGCGTAAGAGGCCTCTCTCTTCATTGAGAAGTGAGAATCTCCGAGAGAAAGGGCTTCATGAAGACAATTCACTTTGCGAACCAAGGCAATCGTTTCAAAGGGAGTGCTATCCCTAGGACTCCTCTAAAAATCATGCCTGGTAAACAAGAAATGCCTTGGCCATCATGTGTAAGAGGTCCGTACTCAGTCTCGCTGCTCTGCGCATTCTTCAGCACCGGAAATACCTCTTCTCCACCCATCTCTCCTCGACATCCTTGACCAGATTCCCCACTACAACGGCGATATCCGGGAACACCTTCGTCAGACGATGCAAGCCGATCCGGCCCGCGCTGTACGTGGCCAGCACGATGCGGTCCATCTTGACGCCGTGGTCCACCAACACCTGAACCGCCATCAGCGCAGAGCCGCCGCTGCTCATCTGCGCGTCGAGAAGCAGTACCGCCTCGTGCTTGTGGATGTCCTTGGGCAGCACGAGATAGTGTAGCTCAGGCTCTCCGGTTCGCACGTTGCTCTGGATCAGGATCCGGCCCGTCTTGCAGTCGTCAATCACTCGTCGTAGTCCAGTCTCAAGTGCAGCTCCGCCACGGAGGAGAATGACAGCCGAAACCTCCCCTCGGGGACGCAACCCAGAATACTTGTAACCTGGTGGAGTGGTGACCGTCGTGGACACAAAAGACACATTATTCAGTGCTCTGTGACAGGTTAGGCGTGAAACTTGACGCAAGGCAGTGGTCCAACGTCCATCGGATATAACTCACTGTTCCACCAGCAGGGCTGCAAACCGATCAAAGTAGAATATAAAGTCCTCGCCCGAGCTGTCAATATCGCGGATGATGGTGTTCATGCCGTGAAGCTGGCTCGTCTGCTCCATGACCGTCACCTTCTTGGACAGAGGCGAAGATTGTGCTTCAATCTCTAGGCGCGTGAGTGCCGCCCTGTGATGTTTGGACTTTTCGAGCAACTTTTGTTCGATGAACTGTGTCATCATGGCTGTACTGGGTCAGAGAGCGATTCTGCATTTACGTTTTTCTCTGACATGCTTACTTATGGCAACATGGTTCTCAACGCCCCGTGGAACAATAATGTCGGCGACTTTGCGCTGAGGATCGACGAACTGTGCATTCAGGGTCAGGTTGCTGTGCTGTATAGGGAGCTGGCATTATTCACCTTCTCAAAGTTTGGCTTTACGAAGCCAAACCATTGCTTGATGATCCCCTCAACATCACGACCTCGATCCCTGACATCCCGTAATACTTCAACTTGTTAGAACCAGGAAGCGTGGGCAGAGAATGCCATGGCACAACGTACTTCTTCGTGAGAGGCAGGTATCTGCATCTGCCTCGCAGAAAATCTTGGATAACACAAGTCAGTCTCGGGAGGCCATGGCTGTGGCAGCGAGTCGAGATTTACCTTCATATCCATTAGATCGAGGACCCTTGGGTCATAGAGGGCAAAGATGCCCTCGAGGATAAGGACATGCGGCGAGTAAATTGCGGTAGTCTTTTCGAGACGAGCGTGCTTCTCGAACGAGTACACAGGAATCTCAGCACGCTTTCTGCAAATTACAGGGAGTGTTAGGGACGGCTTGTAACCCACGGTACTATGCATGCGGCCGACTGGGATTCGGGCACCGAGTAACACATGAGACTTACCCGGCCTTGAGATCTCTCAGTCGCTCAACCAGGACATCGAAGTCTATGGCCTAAATACCAATGAGCCTTGTACATCATGTTGGGGTCTATTGCTACGTGGTATCATCTTACATCGGGGGCATCAAAGTCGTACTCGTTGAGGAAGGCCTTTCGGGAAGACTCTGGATTCAGACTCTTGTAAAAAGAATCCTATATTCAGGCAAATTTAATAAGCCTAGGGTACTCTTCGGAAGCAGTACCGCCAAACTTACGATGGACAGAATGACGACCCAGGGCAGGTTCAGCTTGTTGACAATGGCCTGAGAGAGAGTGGACTTGCCCGAGCCCGAGCTGCCGGCGATACCAATGATACTGACATCTGCCCACGGCGGAGCGTAATGAGCCCTCTTGGCAATGGTACCATCTGCTTCGTCGGCCGCTGCTCCAAGTATCACAGCATCGGGAGTGCCCTGGACGGGGACGACCTGTTCAGAGCTGCCCATGATTGGTTGTTGAGTGGTTTCGAGCTGTTATTGGGTGGAATGGTAGACGGGTAGACAGGTGAGACAGTGAGGAGTCACGAAGAGGATGGCTCAGTAGCCAGTAACTAGTTCCACTTTCTTGTGTGAGGTGTCGAGTGGATTGTCAGGCCAGCTACAAGTTATTGCAAGTAAACAATCCACGTCATTTTAAGTATCTGCTTTGGACGAGCTCGGTGAGCCAATAAATTGGCGCCTCTCTCAAAGAAGAAGGTTCGCAAACAAATCGTTGAGAAAACCTTACCTGAACAGCCGCCTCGCAAGGCAAAGAACGCCTGCCTCGCCTGCCTGTTTGGCGAAATGAGCGCAGCGCCTTGATTGGTTGATGTCTCTCCGCCACACCGCACACCGCAAACCGAGGCGCCATCCATTTGGTTTTGGGGCCCCGCTTCGTATGCCCCACACTTTGCATTTCTTCAACCTCCGACCCAACTTCGTTTAAATTTGCTTTTCCTCCATCTTCTCTCCCACTTTCCTGCCTTTCCCATCGACAAACACAACTCTCCTCGACAGTGGAAGTGATCCTGGTCCGCCTGCGAGCCCGCGCCGATACCAATGTGACAGCGCCACACCCCCCAACACCAGGCACATGTCCAGCTTGAGCCCTGCCTTCGACTTGGGTAGTCTAGACATTGGCAACTCTGCTGCCTTCCGGGAAACCATTTTTGCTCATCTTCGCGAGACTGCCGCTGGCCGGATGGTATGTACGCTGGACAATGTTGCGCGGCCAAGGTCCCTGGGCCATGGACGCTGACCGTTCTCGCTGGTCATAGACTTCCTCTACGTCAACGGCCACTCCTCTGAATCATGCATTCGAGGCGCGCGTGGCCGACATCAAGTCACCCAAAAGGTAAGCCATCGCATACCTACCCCCCCCTTTTTCAGCACTGGCAATATGATGATTTGCACATCAATGGGAATCTCTCCGAAAATTCCGTGTGGAGAACAATATATCTTTGATAAATCCTGACCCGCCTTCCACCCCGCTCTCCTGTTCCCATCTCTTGACACATGTGTTTGGATTGGCGCTAACAGGGCACCTAGCGATATTAATGCCCTCATACTCGACTACCTGACGATGGAAGGGTACCCTAAAGCGGCGGCCAAGTTTTCGAAAGAAGCCAACCTGAAGCCCCAGCAAGGGGACCCTTCCATCAGGGCTCGACAGAAGATTCAGCACGCAATTCACACTGGCAATATTGAGACAGCGATAACTGATCTGAATGAACTTGATCCAGAGGTACGCATTATCTTTGCTATTTCTTTCCGCCCCCTTGCTATGATTAGTATACGAGTATATCATGCACCACGCATAGGCCCTCGGGCCTTTGATGATAAACACCAACCTTTTTATATGAGCACCTTTCATGATTACCACCTTTTGTTTTCAATTACCTACCCTACCAGTTGTCTAACTTCGGAGACAGATTTTGGACAAGGACCCCCAACTGCACTTTTCACTGCTCCGGCTGCAGCTGGTCGAGCTCATTCGCCAGTGCAACGGCGGTGACATCAACCCTGCCCTGGAGTTTGCAACCAAGAAGCTTGCTCCGCGGGCAGCCACGAACAGTGACTTTCTGCGAGACTTGGAGAAAACAATGGCGCTGCTCATTTTCCCACATGATAGCCTGCAGCCCGAGCTTGCGGAACTCCTCCAGTCGGACCTCCGTAGAAATACGGCGATCAAAGTAAATGAGGCCGTACTAGTGCGGCAAACACAACGACGTGAAGCCGCCATCAGGCATCTTGTCAGGATGCGGGCTTGGGCAGAGTCATCAGCGAGATCGAAGAAGAAGGATTTGCCAGAGAGAATTGAGCTTGGTCTCAATGGAGACGACAATGATTACCACGATGGACTTCATGCAAATGGCCACGAGCCAATGATTACCACTTGAACTGAGTTCAACAATGCGTGTTTTGATAGCAGGCCAGGGGCTTTTGCTGGACTGAGGGAATATATCTACTTGATTTAAGGCGTTTGGGAAGGGATTCATTGGGAATCTGTGGCGCCTGAACTGCATCATAACGGCGTTTCACCAAAGACATATGTTAGGGTATAGGAGTTAGGGTATAGGAGATGGTCGGGCATGGCAAGAGACGCGATTGCGAGAAGAGGGATTATACTGGGTCGAGGCATGCCGGGAGCAAGAGACGTGAATTCGAGGAGGATTATTCTGGGGCGAAGCATAACCGGAGTAAGAGGTGTGAATACGTGAGGAGGATTGGGCCGGGTCTGAAATTCGTGGGATCTTGATCGCTCAGAGTATTTGTTCATACATGCCAGGGGCGCCTTTGTTCAGTGGCTATTTGCGTAATATGATTACTCGCTTGGGCAACATAATTTCTGAGATGTCTTTGTTTCACGGTGAACATTTTTTTAACCCCCCAAGTATTTGCCAGTTTCTCATCCCAGAAGGCTTTCATATGGTGTTGTCTTATCCATTTTGTCATACGAAAACTGTCTCTGGGTCTCGACTTCTATGTACCTATAGGCTTGCAAACTCCCCTTCATATGTACAGTATAGCAATTCACAAACAACATTTATCCCCTCCCAATGCCCAAGCGCTCGTACCACCCTATTTCGTCCGGATGTGCTTGAGCTTGTTGGCCGTGTACAGGAAGTTGTTTGCGTACGCCTTGGGGGTGAAATGGCGTGTGTTCGGCTCTTGGACAAAGTATTCGTACCCCTGCTTCTCGGCAAAGGCAATGGCATCCTCCTTGGTGTCGAAGTGGATGTGCGTGCCCTGCACAGCATCTCCCGACGACTGCCAGCCCATCAGCGGGTTCTCCCACCGATGGCCCTTTCCCAAAACGTCCCAGTCCAGCCTCCATCTGCGGCCAATCTTGTCGCCTGACTGCGTCGCCGGCTTGGCTGGCTTATAGATGCTATTTTTTGCCGCAATAGTGTTAGCGGTCCGCGCCACCAAACCGAGCGCTATATGTGCTGCAATTGTATTCTGATGAGCGTACCGGACTGATCGCGCCTGCATCTCCAGAGGAGCGCCGGACAGCATGCCTGCGGGGAGAACGCCCTCCTCGCTGCCATTCTGGATGTTTTTGGGAACGGGCGTGAATGTGCTGTAACAAAAAAACGGAGAGAGGTTAATATCATATCAATTGGGGCCTTGTTTCAGGGCAGGAATGGAATCATGGCAGCGAGAAGCTCGTACGATGTAGCCTTGTCCAAGGCGGTACCGTAGATGGGCACATTCTGGCTGGGTACCGCCAGTGGCGAGTCCTCCTTCTTTGCGGGCACCGAGGAGCTCTCGAAGCGTCGGGTGGCGAGGAGGACTGTTGCTGCTGGTGGTCGGGCGACGACCTGCGACGACACGCCGCGCAGCAATCGCGCCGCCGAGGTGGTTGATGTTCGAAGCGAAGCCATGGCGAGACCCGAATTGGTGTAGGTTCGGGGGTGGGTGTGGTGAATGCGGTTGCGCGGTGAGCCCTTCCCAAGAGAGCTCTCGATTGCTGCTTGCTTCCAGCTTGTGAGCGCAGATGCCGCCCAGTCGTGAATCAATTGAAAGCGCAACCCCACTTTGAAGCTTCTGATTGGTTGAGCTGGGATCCAAGAGGACAAACTGACGAACGCAACAACGTCTTGCCGAAGGGGCGCCTGCATTTTGGGCGAGCCAGCGAGCTGCGCTGGTTGGCTGGCTGGTCTGTGCGCCTCAGTTGTGGGTGCTCTCGGGAAGAATGGGAGTGGGCCCAAGCGTTTTCTCGGCGAAGTGCAGGTCTGCTTGGTCTTAACAGCTCAAAACCTCGAACGACAACATCCCAATCGCAATTGGATCTTCCCGCCCGCCCTTCCCCCTCTACGAATCCACCCCCGAATTGTTGCTCGCGCTGCGCGACCCCAATTGCGAAAATGAGCTTCGTCACACGCCGGGCGCTTTCGACGCTCATCCCGCCCAAGGTACGCTTCTAGACGGGCTCCCTAACCAGAGAGTCGTGAGACATTTGCTGACTGACGACGAATACAGGTGGCTTCTCCCAAGGTACGACGATTACATGCATTCGAGACAAGACCTGAGCAGCGGGCATCAACGGGGATGGGGGGCTTACGGGAGTGTGCTGTTCGACTGGGCACAGGGATTGGAAGAGGATGGGGGATGGCTGGGCTGTTGTGACACAGACAGTCACCCAGAGGGCTGGACGACGGACGGCAACGGGATCCTTGGAGATATTCTGGCTAACACTATCGACTACAGGCCATTGGCGCCGCTCCCGATGCTCTCCGTATGCAGCGCGTCGTCAACTTCTACGAGAAGCTTCCCCGTGGCCCGGCCCCTGAAGTTAAGCCCACCGGTCTCTTTGGCAAATACCAGGCCAAGCACTTTGGAAAGAACCCGACTGGGAAGCGTATGTCATCGCATCATCCGCCATATCCCCCTGGACTTGGTTCCGTTGGGTGGAATATCGTGAGCGTGATTTGCTGACGATATCTTGATTCAGCCATCATCCACGCCATTGTCGGACTTCTCATCATCGGTTATGCTCAGAACTACTACTTCCATCTCCGTAAGTCTTCTACACAGCTGTCCCCCAAAATGCAAGTGTACTGATTTAGCTTGGCAGGCCACCACAAGAACAATGCTCACTGAGCGGTGATGCGCGAGAAGAGGTGGGGACGGCTTCTAGCTTGCAGGTGACTCAGGCGTGTGTACATACCATGTTATCAAATAGAGTGAAATGCGCACCAAGCACTAAACAAAGTGCCCTTTGTTTGCCCTAGTCACCTCGTGTGTTCCGCGGTGGTGAACAGATGGCGTCCGGCAGGGCTTAAGGAGACAGCTGTACGACTAATTAAAGCAAGGTGTTGCAGCTTTCTGGATTGACCCCGGTGTACATTCATAGCCGGAAATGGATATGGTATTTGATTCTACCAAATCGTGTTCACGAGGCGACCTGTGAATGGGAGGTCTGGACGGTTTCTCTGGCTCTTGAGCTGCTTTGGTGACAACATGTGCGGCGGTGAAAAGACATTGTATAGGGATGAATCGTTAGGTTATCAACAAAGAAGGAACAAAACACACCTGAGTTGTCAGTGTTACAATAACAATTGGGCCTTGAAGACTCCGATAGCCTTCAATTGGAATCCTGAGAGAAATCTTATATTTGCTAAAGGCACAATAGGATGGTGGTCTGCGGTCGACAATAGGAATTATTTTTTTGAGTGGCATACAATAGGAACAGATTTTTACGGGCTGGACAATAGGATGCATTTGATTGAAATGTAATGCGTCGTGAGCACTGTCCCAAGTCCTCTTCGTTCCCCATAATCATCGAGCTCAATCAACAACAACCTCTGTTTTTCGAATCTAAAGTATTTCCCGAACATCCTCTCAAAACTTTTCACTGTACACGCAACCTTGAAAGCACCTCAATGTACTTCATCCTCAATCTGATACGCGTCTCTAGACCGCGACGTCGAACAAATTCGTCGTATCAAGAGTCGAGTAACAAAAAGTCACGTCAAGGGTAAGTCGAGTCATGATTTTTCTACACATTGAAACACGGTGCATGACGACAAGCTTTGGGCGCTGGGATATTTTTATTTCAGCGCTGGCTGCAGGCTGCCAGCCGAAAACCCCTTGTGCATGATAGGGATGTGCCCCTCTGGGGTTGGACCATGCGGTGGCGCTAGGCCCAAAGCAGCCGCGCTAGCAGCAGCTCTGACCTTGCCAACCGTGCCGAGTCGTCAGGACGCAGTGGGCGAAAAGACACCACTGCAAGTCTGCACCAGCCGCATCACCTCTCTCAGGACATCACCTCTCCTGCAATATTGCCCGACCTCCGACCTCTCCTCTTTCCTCTACCTCATTAATAACTAACGCAGGAGGCATCGCAGACCCCGGTTTTTCTCCTTCTCCGCACGCGAGAACGAGGGTACGTATCCCAATCCACGTCGCGGTTGCACAGCCTTTCTTTCTTGCTTGGGCCGCCCTCGTCTTTTTGGCCGGCGGCCAGTTTTTGCTTCTCGATTTGCGCACCCTGGCTCAATGCAATGCCGCTGACTGAATTTTCGCCAGTTGCCCTCCAGATACCACACGACACCAACACTTTCCATTCTCGATACCCCGGCGACCTGGTGGACGTGCGACTCGTCAATCATCGTCACCCGAGTACCAGCTATTCCGACAATCGTATGATGGCAACTGAGTCACCAAAGGAGCGATCCGATGAAGCTACTGTAACTTCTGACAACGAGCCCGTAAGTCTCACGTCCGTCCGCCACGTCGGCAACCCCCCGAATGCCCCCCCCCCCCCCCCCTCCTCTCTTTGTGTGTTTGTATGTGTGCGTGTCCGCCCGAGCTAACCTTCGCCCGCTTTGCGCCCACCCAGGCCATCCAGATCGATACACATTCGCACAATGTCGACCCCGACCACCCGCACCTAAATGGTGACGGCCCCGCTAGCGCTGCGACGGACGAGGTTGCGAACAAGCATATTTCAGACATTGTCGACGATCTGGTGCACTCGTCAGAAGTGAGCATTAGTGGAGGATCCGACACCGAGGCCGCGAGAGATGCGAAGCACCAGGATGACGCCAAGGGCCATGGCCGGACGTCGTCGACTGTGAAGAAGCCCGCCTCCTTCAAGGCCATCAGCGTCAACAAGACATTCTTGACCACCAAGGGAGCTACACCGAGCGTGCCGTCCAAGGCCACAGACAAGGCGACCACACCTGCCGGCTCGGCACCTGGCGCACAGAGTGGAGCCTTGGCCGTACCGCGACCCAGATTGGTCGCCAAGTCGGGCAGTGGTCTGGTCACAAAATCCTCCGCCGGTGTGAATGGAGGCAAGACTGGCACGGCACCTGACCCTAGCGTGGTTTGGAACAAGAACAGACGTAAGCAAACTTGGCATGACCCTTTTTTCGTTTCTAACTGTTTGCTCACCCGCCAAATAGCTGTCCCTCCGCCGGAGCCCAAGAAGTACACAGACGAGGAGCTAAAGAAATACGGAATCCACATGGCTACACGTCTTGCTCCCGAAGACCCCAAAGGTCAAGGCCACGCCAATTGGGCCGATATTGACGATGACGATGAGGACTGGGCTCCGGAAACTATTACCTGGCAAGATGGAACCAAAGTCACAATCCCGCATACCGAAGAGCCCGCGCCAGCACCGGAACCTCCCTTCAGACCTGCTGCAGTGGCACCCCCGCCGGCGCCTGTTTTTGCAAAAGAGAACGGTATCGTTGAGAAACCCAAGTCGCCGGCTCCTCCTAGCGCATCGTCATCCGCGCCCCCAAAGACCGCTGTCCTTGGTTCCGGCAAGGGCCTGATTCTCAAGGGCGTCCAAGAGAAACCAACCCTGGTCGCAAAACCACCTGCTCCCCCTACTCCAGTCAAGTCGCCCTGGGCGCCGATCCCCAAGGTGGACAAGTTACCTCCGGTTGTCATCGACATTCCAGGCCAGCCGCCATCCAGGCTTCCGCCAAAGGATGTTTCTATCTCCAAGAGCAACACCCCTCCGCCTCCCAAGGAGATTGCTGCTGATGACTTCAGCCGAGCGCCGTGGCGAGACGGCAACGCGGGCGCTAGCAGAGAGCTCTTTAACTCTCAATCCGGCCGCTACGAACCTGTTCCTGACCGCCGTGGATCGCGTTCTGACATGCAACACGGAAGGCAACCCGCACTCTTGCAGCGATCTTCACATTACGATCAGCAAGCCCCGGCTGAGCCATCTGCCGCCTTCCAGACTAACCGCACTAGCGATCAGCTTGGGCCCTATGCCCGTAGACGAGGTTCTTCCAACGTTAGTGGAGGAAGCGGCTCCTACCCGCATCGCCTCAAGCCCCACGAGCTGCCCATGCCTCCTCCCGAACTTATCAGTGCTAGACGAGGGTCTACAACGGGAGGAACCGATAGCCCCGCTTCGCCTAGGAACTTCTCTCCATCTGGCCTGCAAGGGGGTATGCGTCACGGCCAGAACTGGCCAACCCGGCAATCACCTGCGATGGCTCATGCGACCCCTTATCACCAAGCTGCCCAGGGAAGTATAGCACCGCCAGTCCAAGCCCCCGTGCTTGTTCCTATTGTGACCGAGGACGACTTCGAGCTCCAGAAGCGACTGATGCGGGAGCGACGTGAGCTCGCTATGAAGCGTCGCCTGGAGGAGGAAGCTAAGGAGGAAGCCGCGAAGCAAGAGCGAATCCGTCTGAAGTTGGAAGCGCTGGGCCCACCTCCCGAGTCGAGCAAGGCCAAGAAGGCCTCCAAAGACCAAGCTACTACTCCCACACAAATCCAACCTCGCGAGACTCTTACAGCAGAGGAGACGACGGTATCGACCAACGAGCCAAAAACTACCGAGAAGCCTACCATGGAAACGACTTCACCCGAGTCTTCGAACAAAGCAGAGTCGCTTCCCAATGGACCTTCGGCTGAGATTCTTCTCTCCGCTGAGCCTATCGACGCTCGCCCGCTACATGGCAGCACACATGCTCACCCTTGGCCGCCTTCTACTAAGCAGCAGCCCGAGTTGTTTGCCGCACATACCACACCCACTTGGGGAGTTCAGCCGACCCCCGTGACAGCCAAGAACGTCTGGGGCTCTCCAAACAACAACCGCAGCCTCGGAAACGGTACCTTCATCACCGACTTGGGCACTGCGCAACTTGGCCAACTGCCCGCCAAAGCCGGGCCTGGCCCAATCGCTCCTCCCAGCACTGTAGCTGCCCGACAGCCACCCATTGCACCTCCAAAGCTCGCTCCCCGGAATGAACGGGCACCCGTCGGAGGACTCAGCGCCAACGAACGCCAGGCTAAGCAGAGTTCCTGGTCGCAATCTGTACGTCTCGGTGACGACGCATTCCGCGAGATGCTGGATGCCCAGTACAAGGATCGGGACAGTCGGCTGCAGAAGGAAGGTCGCTCGCTGACCGATATTCAGCCCGCTATTAAAGATACTTGGCGTCCAACCAAGCTCGATGATACCGGCGTTCGAGCTGAGGCTGCGAACAAGCAAACCCTCAAGCTCGGGCAGGACAATCCCTGGGCACCTTCGTCTGAGTTGAAGCCAGCGTCCTCATCACAGCAAGCAACGTCGGTTTCAAGCGCAACCCCCTCAGAGCAAGGCCAGCGCACACAGAGCGCCGCACCGGGTCAGGATGCAGCAGCACCGGGTTCGATCCTGGCAGCCAAGAGCGCGGCCCCGCAACAGGTTAGGGGTTCTCGATTCTTCCCCTCTCGCGACATCCGTATCGAGTCTAATACTGAAACGACACGGCCAAAGTCACCCTCGCCGCCTCCTCCCGATATGGCTGGCCACCCAGCGTTTGACGGCGATGTCACGCATCCGCTGGTGTTACTGCCACCACCGCAACCGAGAGTCCGGCTGCCGCCCGCACCAGAGACCACAAGCGTCCACCCTGTCCCAGAGACAAAGTCCCAGGGGCCAAGCTTTTCGTGGGCTGCCACGGGGGCGTACAAAGAGCCATCTGTACACGATTCGGGTACCTCATGGCAAGACAAAATCAACAGTCTCCTTACTGGACGCAAAACACATTCGCCTCCTAAGGCAGTCGGTGATCATGCCGGCCGGAACTCGCATGAGCATACGGGACGCTCGCTGTCGTCTCGATCTACCGCCCCATCGCCCTCTGCGCCATTGTTCTCTGCGCCGTTGTCCTCTGGAAAGGACGCATCGGTGACGACCAAGATTATGGACGAGGAATGCTTTGAGGAGCAGGAGATGGGCTCGCTACCCCCCGTTCGACTACCTATCAAGGTCCCAGAATTGCTGTGGCAGCCGAGTCCGGCACCCAAGCACTTCCCAAAGAGAATGAATATCCAGGCGTCGACTGCGGAACCTATTAGCTTCCCCATCGACATGTCTGGCTCTGGAGTTGTTTGGCACGTCACGATCCCTGGCCATGCTGCCAAGGATGTTACAATTCCCTTTGGCCGAACTCGAAGCAACCCTCGCCGTGCTGGAACACGCGGCGCTCGCCATCCCTCTGGCCCCCACCGGCCGACAAAGGGACGAGATGGCTCTTCCTCGTATTCCAACGATCAAGGCGCCGCCGGCCCTGGCGCGTCGGGATCTCAGCCTCCGCCGCAGCCTAGGAACAACCGTGGCAACTACCGAGGACGCGATCGGGATACCTGGTCGCGGAACCCCGCCACACCGATCCAGACATAGATCTCTCCAGCTTCTCGTCGGTGGGAATGACAATGACCTCGAAGCCATCGCATTGAAAGCCTGTACACCCCTCTAATTATCAACATGACTGGCCCTCCTGGCCTGTCTTTTTTTCTTTTCAACACTGCTTCTCAAACCGGGAAGTGGCTGTGTACTAGTTCGGACTTTTTCTAGCGACATGTTCGCATTTGCGGGTTCAACCCGCTTTTCTCGATTGATGGTGTTTGAAGCCCGGGAGATATTCCTAGGCTCCACGACGCACATCCCCCCAACATATTTGGAACGAAGGGATGGATCTGGGATGGAAAGCTTCTCGCTTTTTTGACATTCTTTGTCTCATCGACACCACCGGCGTGGCTTTGGTCTCAAGTGTTTATATGGCACTGGGTTGACTGGCCTGGGAAGGAAAACTGCCTCGGGAGGCACGGGGAAAGGGTGCAAGGATGCGGAAGAGAGGGAGGCGTACCCAGTTGATTCTCGTACTTATTTGCGTTTTTCACAGACTACCACGAATGGACCGTTGTGGAGATGACAGGACACGTTACAGATGTATCTGTTGTCTTGTTATCAGGATGGTCCCACCCCTTTTTTACCCAGTTGGGGGAGCAGGTGGCCTTCCCACATTACATACGGGCGGTTTTTGTCTTTGGCAACTACCATGCCCAAATACGAGAGAGAATGGTGGTAGACAGGATGGTCTGGAAATGGCGATGTAGCTGCGCGAGTACATTTGAGTAGCTCTACAGTCACTGCAGACGGAAACAATAAACCCATGATCACAGTACAGTTTTGTTTGGGGGGTTGTGCTGAATTGAATGTATTGTGACGAGTTAAACTGTGCATCTTTGACATGATGACGTCGTCGATGGACAACAAGGTTAACCTTGCGGAACAGCTTCATTTTCTGCCAGTGTTCAAGGGGCAGGGATGGGCTTTGCGGTTCCAACCTCTACCAATTAATCTAATAGCCGGACTTGTTGTCGGCCCCGGAAAAAGGCGACATTCCCGTCGGCTCACCCCGCGCAGACAGAATTACGTCAGGAACGACGGAAACGGGCAGCGCGGTTGACGCAATTCTCCGCATTTCCCGCCTGGGGTCGCTACTGCTGGGCTGCCCGCCCGCATTGGATCCTGGATCCTCCTAGCTCTTGGATAGGTGCTTTCTTCCCTCCGATCCCTTCAAAGCCTAAGGACCAGTGGTAAATGATAGTACTCCGATATTCGGGGCAGGTTCGCAAGTTCTGGAGAAGCGTATCATTGTTGTCATTGCCAGTTAAGAGTTTGAAGATTTCGTCCTTCTCAGTGCCTTCCTTTTCAACAACAGCAACAACAGCCGCCATAGCCATGACGGTCGAAGCTACCGGCAAAGACAGAATGACGAACAATAGCAACAGCAATAGTAACAACAACAGCAATACTGCTGATGAAGGGGGAAAAGGGGCAGAAAAAAAGAAGAAGAAGCTGATTAATCTCATCCGCGGCTGGCCGTCGCCGCACCTGCTGCCTATCGACCTGCTCGCCAAGGCAACTACCCGCGTGCTGTCCGACCCGGCCGTGTATGTTCCCGCCCTGCAGTATGGGCCCGACCCAGGGTACCAGCCGCTACGGGAGGAGCTGGCGCGGTGGTTGGGCCGGGCGTATCTCCCTTCCATGATAAGGGGTCCACCCAATTCTGAAGAAGCTTTTGGTTCTGATGGGTTTGAGGTTATTGGGGGGGAGATCGGGGGCGGTGGCCCGGACCAGATTTGTATTACCGGCGGCGCGAGCCAGAGCATCGCGCGTCTGCTGCAGTCGTTTACGGATCCAAAGTACACGCGGGCGGTGTGGGCGGTTGCGCCGTGTTATTTCCTAGCGTGTCCGATTTTCGAGGACGCCGGGTTCAAGGGTAGGCTGAGGGCTGTCCCTGAGGATGAGGAGGGTATTGATTTGGAGTTTTTGAGGAAGGGGCTGGCGGCGATGAAAGGGAGCAATAGTGAGGGGGATGACCATGAAGGGGAAGTGGTAGGTTTCTTTTTTTCTTTCTTTCTTTTATATTCTCCCTCTGCTAGTTGTGGCCTCGGGCTTCTTTCTCATCCTTTTGTTCTCTGCAACTGTCCTTGGGATTTGTAAAAAAAAAAAAAAATGCTTGCAAGATCATGTTGTGTTTATATTGGGATACTTCATACCTCTGACCAGATACCACACATCAGAAACAAAACTAACTTCCCGTCCAGAAATACAAAGCCCCCGGCCCGCACCGCAAAATCTACCGGCACATCATCTACGTGGTGCCCACGTCGGCCAACCCATCAGGCAAAACCATGTCCCGGCGTCGCCGGGAAGGCCTGGTCCGGCTGGCGCGGGAATACGACGCGCTGGTCATCTGCGACGACGTATACGATTTCCTCCAGTGGCCTGTCCTCCCGTCATCATCTCTATCCCCTTCCTACCTCAGACTCCCGTTCCCCATCCTCCCGCGCCTGTCCGACATCGACCTCGCGCTGGGCCGGTCCTCCTTTGACCCGCCAGGCAAAGTCTTCGGCCACGCCGTCAGCAACGGGTCCTTCAGCAAGCTGATCGGCCCCGGGATGCGCACGGGGTGGACGCACTCGAGCGCCGACTTTGCGCTGGGCGTGTCGCAGACCGGGTCAACTCGGTCCGGGGGCGCGCCGAGCCAGTTGGCCGCGGCGATGATCTACCAGATGATTGCGAGTGGGGATCTAGATACGCACTTGGAGCACAAGGTGAGGCCGGCCCTGCAGGCACGGCACGCTGCGGCTTTGCAGGCTGTGAAGGAGGAACTTGGGCCCGCGGGGGTGCAAGTGCTGCAAGAGGGTGTAAAGGGAAAGGGTATATTTGGGGGGTATTTTCTGTGGTTGACGCTGCCCGAGGGCGGACCTGATGCGGCGACGGTGGCGGAGTGGGCGAAGAAGGAGGAGAATCTGGTTGTGGCTGAGGGGGCCGTGTTTGAGGTCACCGGGCAAGAGGAAGGCGAGGCGATAAAGATTCCTAGGAATATTAGGATCTGCTACTCGTGGGAGGACGAGGAGGATGTGGTAGAGGGGGTGAAGAGGCTGGGAAGGGTGTTGAGAAGGAAACGGAATGAAACTGGGGCGGATGGGGTAAAGGGGAGAGAGAGTAAAGGGTGGTTGGATTTTGCGTAGGCCTTGGAGGTTGAACGAACGGATTCCACATATTTTTGGGCATGTTTTGTGGTTTACTTGGGAAAAGCGGAGATAGAAACACGACTCCCGCTACCATCAAGGCAATAATATAGTAACGAGGCTGATTAAGTAAACCCCCAGACAAACTGATCAGCCAATATGTATCATACCCAGCATCTACCAGTCCGCAATGGCAGAGCTGCCACGACGACATGCATGGTTTTCCAGGGACGCGATGGTGGGACGATCTGGCAGGTCATGATCCAAATACACGTCTGATATTCATTCATTTTCTTCTCGTGACTTGCGTCTCAGTGAATCACTGAAGCGAACTTGTTCCTCCAAACGTTTCGACAGAACACCGAGTCTTCCTGTTGCCCATTCCCGTTTTGGGAGGGCTGTGGGGGAGTTTGATGACCGGGGGGTCGCATCATTTGCCCTGTTGAGTCTCTGAGGGCAACCTTCATTGCATCCAGGCCCCCATCTGCTTCGTCCGGTCTATCTCGACTGCGTCACTTGACCTGAATGCTAAGCCTGACACGGAGCAGATTGTTTGCTCAGTTGGCTCTCGTAAGGTGCCAATCTGAACAGCGGAACACGCGACTCAGCATAGGCCGATGATTTAGATGACCCTAGACGTAGTTTCCCATGGACGAATTGTATGGCCTCACTTCTTACTGGGCGCAGAATGCCAGTGTATCTAGCAGATAAAAGATTAGCCACCCTTCAACACAGACGACGTCTTTCAATAGCGAGGCAAAGCATAATAGGGGTTCGACATACCTGATCAGCCAGCGCCACCCACTCCTCCATGCCCCTGACATACGGATCAGACGAGGCATCCACGGCTGCCTCGTGGTTCCAGATGACCATCTCATCAAATTCGGCCTGGACCTGCAAGCTTCCATGCTCTGTGGCTCTTCCCTGGCCACTCTCAACGTCCACAGCCTCCTCCGGCTCAGTGGCCTTCTCCTTCTTCTCGGCCGTAACGGCAACGACGCCGCGGTATCCCTCCGGCAGTGTCACAGTTTTCCCTAGGAGCCTGCGACCACGGAAGTAGGCCGTGTTACTGCCGTCCTGGCCCTTCTTCGGATCCCAGAAGGCCTCGACTGGCTCGATGGAGCCTGTGTGGTTGATGCGACATGGGAGAAGGTTAGGAGTTGCCTTTGGAGTTGTTTTGGCGGACGAGTCCGATTCTAGACGGAGAATTGGCTGCTGTTGCGACATAATTCTGGCTTCACTTTTTATGCTTGGCTTGGCGGAGGCAGTGTTAATATGGGGAAATAATGATTTGTCTCTGGACGTTGGGCAAGTTGAGGCTCTTCGAGAAGCATTGCTGGTACGGATTTCTCATGCGACACACACGCGCCACGCTAAGGCGGAGACGCGACTACGGAAGATGCGAGATCCTGGCATGCCCACCACTTTACGCCTTCCCTGCTCACCCACGTGACAAACTATATATATTCATATATTACAAGTATACTACCCGCTTTCGAGCGTAACCGACACTCACACAAGATCAGGCAAGGCTGGCAAGGGTCCAAACGGGTTCTTCGCCACTGGTTAGTGCTGCTGTTCATTGCCGAATTGAGTTTGGGTGGAAAGGCAGGTAACGGAAGGGTCCTTGGATCAACACAGATTGCCGAGCGAAACCTTCTTGTCTGTTTGGACGGGATTTTATCTTCTCGCAATCATGATTTCCCATGTCCCCGCCTTGGTGTTTGCACATTCTCAACAGCGACAGGATGGCAAATTCACATGGCCAAATTCCAATGTATGGCAATCTAAGCCTCCAGCATTCCATGGTTCTGAAAAGTCAACCTTCTTGACTTCAAGCCCCTTCAGCCTCCACGACAAGTCCACAGGCGGCGGGGTACCCCAGGCCGCCCCCCAGCCGGGGTAAGTGGAGCAGTTGTGTCGGTAAGCTTGCCTTGGTCGCCAACTCTCTTGCCTTGTAGCGTCCACGTTGTTTCCAGGCTATCAACTGCTTTGGATGCCAACTGGAGAGGCCGAACGTCGAGTTGTTTGATCGTTATCGGCAATTATTCGGGGACCAAACTGGAAATGGGGACCTCCAAGGTACATTACATGCACCTCAAAAAAGGTGTGGTACCCCTACTCCGAGAACGTACCAGGCGTCAATGCCGCGGGCCCACCCGGCTCGGGAGATGACATGAGCCTCTGGAGCATGGACGACGACAGCAGACAAAGGCAATCAAAAAACAATGGAACTGACTCTTCAATCAATTGATGGGCTCTTTCTGTCATTCTGGGCCCAAGACGCCCGCTATAGTGTAGACGTCGGTATGTCGCCTTCCGATGAGCACAATAGCCAATCGCTCTTCCAATCTTGGCCAGAAAGCCTGGAAGGAGCAGCTGTTAAAGCGGTGTACTTTTCTCTCGAAACGTGTTTGATGTCCGCAACACCAGTCTCGATGCGGCGCGGGGATGCCGCTAAACCTTCCTCCTGTCAAGATCTCGCAAGTCGCAAGACTCACAACCTGGCTCATGTCGATTCCCCCTCGATCTGCAAGGGGCCCGTGGGGGCTTGCAAGGGTATGTCGAGATCGTGCCCCATATTTTGGCGGCAGAGGACTGGATTACCCTCATCGCGACTTCCTTCTTTAGCTCTTTGATTATGATTGAAGCCATCTAGAGTGACTCCAGACATCACAAACTGCTTAGAAATTCTGACTGCCCCGGTTTAAGCTCCACCGCCGAGTCCTACAGCTCCCCCGGTGCCGAGCAAGCCACGGCGTTCTCTCCCTGAACGGGCAACCTTCCCACCATTTCATGACTGGGGCTTTTTGACTTTGACTTGCGACTGCCCCTCATCCTTCGTCCAATGTTCCCGTATTTTGCATTCCGTCACTGGGCCGTCCCCCACATCCGTATCTTGCCAACTTACTCTCCCAACTCTATGGGTCCCACCTCCATCCATTGACCGCCAGTCCAGCCATCCTTGGGTCTTTTTTATTAGGTAGAAACACCTCTTCGTCACCTCATCATCCATCTCCCAACCTCCAAGGATCATTCTCTTGGGCTCATCTGCCTTGGACCCCTCAACTCAACTTGCCCTTGTTGTACTCTCGTACCTCGACTTATACTTCACCTAGCATCTCGACGTGTCATCGAACCCGCGCCAGGCACATCTCGAAGACGGTTCGGGCCTCGAGGTCGAGACGCAGCAACGGCCCCCAGTCACTCCCTCACCAATACAACCCCTTGCTGCATTCGTAAATGTTCTGCCGCTCGCACAGACGACATGCAGTAAAACCCCAAGACCTCCCACTCTCTGACTTGCCTTGAACAACTTTCCATTTTGTGTTTTGCATTTCGATACAATCCCAATTCTAACACCTCTCTGCTTCCCCTGACCGCCAAAGTCAAACGGCAGCGGCAGAGACAAACACGGTCTTGCACGGCAAGCACTTGCTCGACCCACATCATCATCCCGACACACCACCGGTCCCGGAAGACCAGGCTCACTCATTTTCGTCTTTTCTTTTCTTTCTTGAGATCGTGACTTCAACAGTCCACCTGCTCCTTGAAAACTTTCCCACAAGCTTCCTCCATCTTCAACGCTTGACCTTTAGTCCCCGGCACAACGCACTACCACCAGTTTTCTGGCTCAGATTTTTTGAGATCGACAGCTTTTTCTTCTGACTCTCTCGCACAACGGCACGGATCTCTTCATCTCTTGTTGATCCACGCATATAAGATCTAATTGGAATCACCATCCATCCCAGTCCAGTCTCGACTCATAATGGCGCCATCCTTGACCTTGCCGGGTATGCCTGAGATTGTCTCTCGCCCCATGTACCGCGGCACAGCCTATCTTCGCAGCAAGCTGGGCAGCCTCACTTGGGGCCCTGGAGTCTCATTTGCGCGGCCAGTTATCCAAACCCTCCTCTCTGCCATTGAGGTCGGCACACTTCTGCTCGTTGATGAGCCGGCGGGACGCCGCTTTGTGTACGGCCAGAAGCTTGGACCGGGCAAGCTTGACAATCTGACCATCCATCATGACTTGGAATCCCTGACCAACGGAGTCAATGGCATGCGCCGAGCCACCACAGTTCCCAGAGTGGAACTGGTGGTCAAGAGTGATGCCTTCTGGGTCCGCTTGTTTCTGTTTGCCGATATGGGATTCGCCGAGGCATATATGCTTGGCGAGGTCGAGTGTGCCGACTTGACTTCCTTCTTCCAGCTCTTCATTGTGAACCGGGATCTTCTGAGCAACGCGACCACGTGGTCATCTGCCATTTCCAACGCTGCCACATACTTGGCTCGCTCGACAAACACGCTCTCGAACGCCCTCTTGAACATCTCGGCGCACTATGACATCAGCAATGACATGTTCGCAGCCTTCCTGTCGCCGGACATGACATATTCATGCCCAATCTGGAAGACTCCGTCGGCAGGAGACCTGAGAGAGGAGACCTTGGAAGAGGCGCAGATGACGAAGCTGCATCGCTTCATTGACGGAGCCAAGATCAAGTCGACGGACCATGTGCTGGAGATCGGAACTGGCTGGGGATCGTTCGCCATCGAGGCTGTCCGCACGACCGGATGCCGCGTCACTAGCTTGACCCTGTCCAAGGAGCAGAAGGTGTTGGCGGAGGAGCGCATTGAAGCAGCCGGCTTCTCTGACCGGATCGAAGTCCGGCTGCAGGACTATCGAGCTCTACCGGTTCCCGAAGAGCCGTACGACAAGATAATCTCCATCGAGATGCTCGAGGCTGTGGGTCAGGAGTTCCTCGGCACTTACTTCGCCTGCATTGATCGACTGCTGAAGAAAGAGGGAGGAATTGCTGTCTTCCAGTGCATCACCATGCCCGAGGGAAGACACCAAACGTACTCCAAGAGTGAAGAGTAAGACTTGCTGTGCTCTAATTGACCGGGACCATGCTGACAGTTTCCCAGCTTCATCAATCACTATATCTTCCCTGGCGGATACCTCCCGTCCACCTCACAGTTGATCAACCACATCTCCGCCGAGTCGCAAGGCACACTGATTGTGGAGAAGGTCGAGAACATTGGAGGCCACTATGCCAAGGCTCTTCGGCTCTGGAAGGAGGCGTTCCTGGCGAACTTTGAGACCAAAATCCGTCCGGCCCTCCGCCAAGAGCATCCAGACCTGACCCCCGCAGAGATGGTCGTTTTCCGGAACAAATGGGAGGTGAGACGGACCCTATCTAACATCCCATCTGTTACCTGAGTAAGTGCTGACAGTGTCTACTAGTACTATTTCACGTACTGCGAAGCCGGATTCATGACCAAGACACTGGGAGACGTCATTATCACTGTTGGTAGGGAGGGCGCATTGGAGCTGATGGAAGGCATCCCCCTGTGATGTGCCGCTCATCAGTAAAAGAGTGCAAGTATCTGTGTCTCTTCAACGGCGAAAAAAGAAGAAAAAAATGGCGGGAAAGAAAAGTCATAAACTTATAATCGGAGCTTGTACATGGGAGTGTTGAGAAGACCTTTATGAATGCTGGGGGTGGAATAGAAGCAGAACATAGACAGTCTCGCAGCACATAGCGTTATTTTGACACGGAAGAATCTCAAAAACCCCCCAAAAAGCTGGGCTTGTGCCAATGCCAATGTGGGTTTAATTTTTGCTCTTCTTTGATTTCTTTGGCTTTGATTTGCCCTTTTTGGATTTTTGAGACGTGGTGTCTGGATACCGGTTTGCATGCTCCATGTCGAATGCCTGCTTGTGTTTCCGGAAGAGCAACATGGCAACCCGCGCGTCTTCAATGCTCGAGTGTTGTCCCGTCTGAATCTCGATGCCCAATATCTCCTGGGCCAGCACCTTGAGCCCTGGCTTCGGGCCGTTGCCGTACTTCCTGAAGGCGGGGAACTTGACCGTGTCTCGAATCATCTTGTGGGGATGGTCTAGCCTGAGTACCTCGAGATCGTGCTTCACATCGTGGCCTACGAGAATCCGGTCCTTGAGCAGCTCCGCCACCGCATTCTGCACTTCCTCATACTCTCTCGCGGTAGCCATGTTCTTGGGGCTCACTCCGCTCACATGCGTCCGCCAGTCTGTCACCCGCTCCTGCGACTTGACGAACGAGTCGTAGATCTGCCGCCCGTGGAAGTCGACCAGGCTCGCCCGCGCCAGCATGTTGCCGTGCCCGCCCTCGCCCGTGCCCACCATCTCGCAGTCGATGGCGACGTACTTGCCGACTTCGACGTCCGGGGCCAGACCCTCGTTGGCCCGCACGGCGGAGGTCGATCCCGCAGAGGAGTACAGCACTGAGCTACCTTTCTTGAGACCCAGCCCGTAGGCCTCCGCCACGTCCTCGGGCGAGATGTCGTTGTCTGCTGCCCATAGGGCCAGAGAGGGTGAGACGCCTTGAGGACCTGTCGCGTCGATGATGGAGGATTGGGTAGTTCCCATTTTTGCTGCTGTCTGTGTCAAAGTTGGAGCTGCTGGTGCTGCTGGCTTCATTTGGGGGGCAGGCTTCTTCTTCTTCTTTACGGCAGGGGTGGCGGTAGCAGCAGGCTTCTTGGTGGTGACGGTGGTGATGGGCTGCTTCGTAGTAGAAGCCGTAGCAGTAGTAGGCGCTGCAGTTGAATCTGTGACCGGAGGGGGAGAAGGACGCGGAGGAGCCGGCCTGCCTTTCTTGGGCGCAACTCGGACCTTGTTGGTCCCTGACAAAAACTCCTTCAGCTTCTTGGGAGGGCGAGGGGGCTCCAGGGGTGTGTCGTCGTCGTCGTCAACGGCCTTGCGTTTGGAAGGCGGCAGCGCTTCGTTTTTGATGCGCGCTTGCAGCTTCTTCCAGTTGGATGAGAGTTCCGGGGCCATGTTGGATTGTGAGAGTGAGGGACAACTTTCTCAGGGGGAGTGAGAAGGGAAGTTGTGTTGTCCCTGTCGATTGATGATGGTTGATAGTGTTCGCTGGAGGCGGTGTGAAGGAGGCAGACAAAATAGGCCTCGGTAGAGACTGGTTTGTTTATTATTTATGAACGTCAGAAACAGAGAGTCTCCAAGAAGCTGTTTTCATGAGACTATTATTATCGCCCACCGACGTTGGCAAAAAAAAAAAAAACCAAAAAAAAACACAGGTTGCAGGTTGCAGGGGAGACTCAGCCTGTCAAACTGAAAGGCTCCACACCCAGCCAGCAAGGTACTTGACAACCCGTCCAAAAAGCACGTGGCGCCGCAGAACTTCAGCGCTACCTATCTTAAGTTTTGCCCCTCTGCCCCTCCAAATGTCCCATTAACATCCACTAAAACTGTGGGGGACCGCTCTGCTTCGTCGCTATTGACGATTCACCAAAATCAATTAAACATCACGATTTCCATCATTTCCCCATCATAGCCATCGACTTTTTATCATGAGCCCTAACGGCACAAATGGAGAGGCCTCTGTTGGCTCAGATGGGCCACGACAAAAGGGCAAGGCGACAGCCGACACGCTCAAGTACGTTGTTGAAAACGCCGTCGCATCACGTCGCAAAGCTGAAGTTGCCTCGAAATTGAATTGCTGACTAATGCGACATGTATAGGGTCGGGTGTATTGCCTGGGTGGTCAAGGACGGACAGCCTCGTCGCGCCGAGATTCTCAGCATCAAAGAGACCAAGAGTGGCCGGCAGTTCTACTGCAACTTTGACAACTTCAACAAACGACTGGACGAATGGGTGCCCGTCGCCCGGATAGACTTTGAGCAGGACGTCGACTGGCCGAACCCAGAGAAGGACAAGCAAAAGGACGGAAATAAGAAGAAGGCTCCTGCGGTTCCAAAAAAAGCACAACCTTCCAAGAAGAAGAAGATCGGGAAAAGGGAGCAGTCGGTCGTTTCGGAGGGGCAAACGCCTCACCCCTGGACCGAGTTTGTCGAATCACAGCCACAGGTCAAAACGACAGCAAAGATCGAAGATGGCGACGACAAGGTCACCGCAAGCTTGGAGGTGGGAGGGACACCCGGCATTGGACCGGATGAGATGGAAATTGACGAGGACGAAACCCCAGCAGGGCTCGCCGAGAAGGAGCGTGAGCGTGCTTCATCATTTAGCCGAGAGGAGGAGATTGAGAAACTTCGGACGTCTGGCTCCATGACACAAAACCCGGCCGAGATCTCGCGAATCCGGAATATATCCAGGGTTGAGTTTGGCCGGTACGTCTTGTTCCCGTGGTATTTCTCGCCATACCCAGAGGTATTCAGCCAGGAGGATAGTATCTTCGTCTGCGAGTTCTGCTTGAGTTACTATGGGGATCTCAAGTCGTTCACGCGGCATCGGCAAAAATGCACGCTGCAGCACCCACCTGGAAACGAGATATACCGAGACGACTTTGTGTCCTTCTTCGAGATTGACGGCAGGCGGCAGCGGACGTGGTGCCGGAACCTGTGCCTTTTGTCCAAGATGTTCCTTGACCATAAGACGCTCTACTATGACGTTGACCCCTTTCTCTTTTACATTATGACGACGAGGGACGAAAAGGGGTGTCATCTCATTGGGTACTTCTCCAAAGAGAAGGAGAGCACTGACGGATACAACGTCGCCTGTATTCTGACACTGCCCCAATATCAACGAAAGGGATACGGCCGCCTGTTGATCCAGTTCTCGTATGAACTCTCCAAGATCGAGGGCAAGCTTGGGTCTCCGGAGAAACCACTGTCTGATCTTGGTTTGTTGAGTTACCGACAATACTGGTGTGAAAACATCATTGAGCTGCTCCTTGGGTTCAGCGAGCGAGAGGAGAAATGCACGATTGAGGGCATCGCCTCTGCGCTTGCCATGACAACGCAGGATGTTGAGCACACGTTGCAGGCGCTGAAGATGCAGGTGTACCACAAAGGGGAGCATAAAATTGTGGTGCCGGAGAAGTTGATTCAGCAGAGAGAAAAGTCCAAACTGAAGCAGAAGCGGTTGATAGATGCGGATCGCATCCAGTGGAAGCCTCCTATTTTTACCGCGTCCAACAGGACCTGGGGTTGGTAGCGCCAATACTAAAAGTTGGAATGTTATGTAGGATGTGTTGTTGTTCAAGGGGCAGCGGGGTTATGACCTTTATGAATATATGCTTTAATACTGGTTACTGTGGCTGTATTCAGCCACTAGGTTTTGTGGTGGGGTGAATATCGCGGCTATGCAACTACCGAAGTAATTAAACTCGTGCTCCACTTTCGCGTCCCCTTTTCCCCTTTGGCGCGTCGCACTTTCGTCCCGCGTTTTCTCGCGTTTTATTGACTGAGCGTCCCGCACTTTGCCATCCTCGCCGATTCCCCGACCTCCCCTCCCTTCGAGACGACAAGCGACAAACCACAACCCACTTCCAACACCTACTCTCAACTGATCGCGGTCTTGTCCAAGCAGGCTGTACGAGACACATTTTCTTTCTTTTTTCCAGAATGGCAACACCAATGGCCGCCTCCAGCGATGCTGGGTTCATGATGTCCGACGGCGCAAGAACCCCTCGCCAACGACACCCCAACTCTTCCACAGGCCGCCCTCGAGCGCCCCCCTCCGAAAGTCTCGGCGCCCCGAGCGATGACGAGGGTGAGGGCTTCGCCGACGACCAGGTCCCCGTCCGCGCCCGCCCCACAGATGCCTACAACATCCCAAGGGTAGAGGACAGAATTGGCCTGATCATCCAGGATCATTTTGAGAACTTTATTGAAGGGTACATTCTCTAGCCTCCACTTCAGACCATGGCGGCGCATCTTACTGACTATGGGCGCACATGCAGATACATCGAGGCACCCACTGCCTCGGGCCAACCGACTTCAAGCGCCGTCACCACAGACAAGTACTACGTTGCTCAGATCCATGGGATGCGCACATATTCATTGTCGACCTTTTACGTCGACTACAAGCACCTCGAAACATGGAACAATGGAAATCTGGCGGGCGCCATCCTGAACTCGTACTACCGCTTCCTCCCGTTCCTGACCGCTGCGCTGCACAACATGATCGCCAAGTACGAGCCGCAATACTTCCGCGAACATCGCCAGCCCACCGCCTCCAGCCAGCACACCACCACAGGCTCCAGCCACGGGGGCTCGGCTAGCCAGTCGGATCTCGGCAGCAAGACGGCGAACCAGCAGACGGACAAGCTGTTTGCCATTGCCTTCTACAACCTCCCTCTGGTGTCGCGCGTGCGCTCCATGCGCGCCAGGAACATCGGTCAGCTGCTCTCCATCAGCGGCACCGTCACGCGCACGTCCGAGGTGCGGCCCGAGCTGGCTCTGGCCACATTTATCTGCGAGGCTTGTCGCGCCGTGGTGCCCGACGTGGAGCAGACCTTCCGCTACACCGAACCGACGCAATGCCCCAACGCGACATGCCAGAACCGCCTGGCATGGCGGCTGGATATTCGCCAGAGCACCTTTGTCGATTGGCAGAAGCTGCGCGTGCAGGAGAACAGCAGCGAGATCCCCACAGGAAGCATGCCGCGCACAATGGACGTCATCTTGCGTGGTGAGATTGTGGACCGCGCCAAGGCTGGTGAGAAGTGCATTTTCACTGGCGCATTGATTGTAGTGCCGGATGTCAGCCAGATGGGCTTGCCCGGCGTCCGCAACGTGTCTGTCCGTGATGATCGCGGTGCTGATACAGGAGGCAGCGGCGTGGGCGGGCTGAAGGCATTGGGTGTTCGCGACCTTACCTATCGTCTTGCCTTCCTTGCCTGCATGGTGACGCCCGACATGTCTTCCATTGGCGCATCCGGCGAGGCTCACTTGATCGATATGGTCGGCGCACTTACTGGCAGCGCCGCCATCGAGACGGCTGAGAGCATCAAGGAGGCTCAGGAGGCGGTTTTGGCTTCGTACACACAGGCCGAGATCCAAGATCTTCGTGCCATGGTGCACAGTGACCACATCTACGGGCGGCTTGTTCAGTCCCTCGCGCCAATGGTGTATGGTCACGACATTGTGAAGAAGGGAATCCTGCTGCAACTGCTGTCGGGTGTAAGCAAGGCAACGGCAGAAGGGATGCAGCTCCGTGGTGACATCAACATCTGCATTGTCGGCGACCCCTCGACATCAAAGTCGCAGTTTCTCAAGTACGTGTGCAACTTTGCGCCCCGGGCTGTCTACACCTCGGGCAAAGCTTCGTCCGCTGCTGGTCTGACGGCTGCTGTGGTGAAAGACGAGGAAACAGGAGAGTTTACCATAGAAGCCGGTGCGCTCATGCTCGCCGACAACGGCGTCTGCGCCATCGACGAGTTTGACAAGATGGATATTGGCGACCAGGTCGCCATCCACGAAGCCATGGAACAGCAGACCATCTCCATCGCCAAGGCTGGCATCCAGGCGACACTCAACGCGCGGACATCCATCCTCGCCGCCGCCAACCCAGTCGGTGGGCGGTACAACCGCAAGACGACGCTGCGGGCCAACATCAACATGAGCGCACCCATCATGTCGCGTTTCGATCTATTCTTTGTCATTCTCGACGAGTGCAACGAAGCGGTTGATCGGCATTTGGCAGAGCATATTGTGGGCATCCACCAGAATCGCGACGCAGCCATAACACCCGAGTTCTCTACCGAGCAGCTGCAGCGCTACATCCGCTTCGCGCGCACCTTCCGTCCCGAGCTGACGGACGAGGCCAAGGAGGTGCTTGTACAGCGCTACAAGGACCTCCGCGCCGACGACGCCCAGGGCGGTGTCGGCAAGAACAGCTACCGCATCACCGTACGCCAGCTGGAAAGCATGATCCGGCTGTCCGAGGCCATCGCCAAGGCCAACTGCGTGGAGGAGATCACCCCTGACTTTGTGAATGAGGCGTATAACCTGCTGCGCCAGAGTATCATTTCGGTGGAGCACGATGACGTAGAAGTGGAAGAGGACGAAGACGAGGTGCCGCTTGAGGATGGCGCGGCGCTGCGACAAGCTGCCGAGGCCGCCGCCTCTGCGCCGGCCGACGAGGATGGCGATTCTCCCATGGCAGATGATGAAGCCGTACAGCGCGAGGCATCCGCCGCCCCGTCTCACCAGCGTGAGAAGCAGACCGTCTCGTATGACAAGTACATTGCCATTGTCAACATGTTTGTGACGCGTGTGGCCGAGGACGAGACGAGCGGTGCCGGGGAGGGTATCGATGGTGAGGCGCTCATTGAGTGGTACCTTGAGCAGAAGGAGAACGAACTCGAAGGCGAGGAGGATTATAATAACGAGATGGCGCTGGCGAAGAAGGTGTTGAAGAAGATGGTCAAGGTAAATTCTCCCCCTTTTTTCGTTTGTTGGTTTGTGGATGGTTTACTGACCATTGTTACCTGCAGGACAATATTCTCATGGCTATCAGAGGCCAGGGCATGGCTACCGACCACGACGAGCAGAATGCCAGTGAAGGCCACAGTGGCGCACAGGTCGCGCAGAATATCGTCTATGTGCTGCATCCCAACTGCGCTGTAGAGGAGTTTTAGATGTTCTGGAGTTTTGCCGGATGCCGGATGCCGGATACCTGGGTATAGAAAGGAAGCATTTGGAGTGGAATGATGTGGGATGGATGGACTGACTGGACATATATATATTGCTGTGTTTAGGTACCTAGGGTAGTTTGGTTGGGTCCAGGTTCATTTGCAGTTGATCAAGCGATCAGGCTGGCCGGCGTCAGGAGTTTTATCTTTATTTGCGAGGAGGTAGGGGTACTGAGGGAAAGACATTTATGCTTTTATCATGGCTAGAGGATAATGCAATGAGGTTTGAATAATATGTTCCACAGTGCAGAGCTGAATGAATGTTTATTGGGATCATACCATCCCCTTGGATTCTTGCATTCACCTTGGAAAACGAGCCCCTTTTACGGCTCCAAAGAACAAGTCAATCAAGCCGTTTCAAATTAAAAAAAAAAAATTTAAAAAAGGGTCATTATATCTCATCCATCCAGCTAATATCACGATCATGATCATGATCAAGCAGCCCTCCTCTCCCGCCCGCTCAGCAGATAAATCCCCGCCCTTGCCTGCAGCAGCGGATCACCCGACGCTTCGACGCCCTCGACGCGGGGAATCGGGTCGAAGATGACCGTCTTTTGCTGCGCCTCATTGTCGGCGCTGATCTGCGTCAGACTGATCGTGCCCAGCTCGACTATGGTCCGGGTTTCGGGCCACTTGACCGTGCTGTCGTCGGTCACGTCGCCGTCCTCGGCGACCTGTGCGGTGAGTTTGTATTCGATGGGTCCGGCCTCGAGGAGCGTGGGCACGGCGTCGAAGAGGTAGGTTCCTGACTTTTTCTGGGCTTCTTCGCTGCTGAGGTGGGATATCCCTGCCGAGGGGACGATGCGATAGCGCTGCACCGGGGAAATTATTAGAGTCCGGGTTGTTTGAGGGGGTTTACGGAGTTGGAGGAATTTCTTTAAGACTGACAGGGGCAACCAGGAGAAGAAAAGGCGAAAGGGGGAACATAAAAAAGGATAAAAAAAGGAACAGAAAAGGTTTAATGCGGGATAAGAATAAGATACAAAAGTTAAAGAAATAAGTTGGAAAAGGGGTTATATGTAAGGGGCAAAAGAGGGATTATAAAGGGGAGGTTATAAAAGGTGTGAAAATTTGAGTGGAAAGGGGATATAACGAAAACAGAAAATGGATGAAAAGAGGATAGAAACTAGGTAAAAGGGTGATACAAATGAGGAATTAAAGGGGAAAGAAGTTATGAGAAACTAAATATCAAGACAAGGATAAATCACATCAAAGGAAAACGAAAGAAGGAAATATACATACCACAAACGTCCCCTTCCCATCTTGATCCACCAACTTGAACGTATTCACCCCAAAGAACCTCTCCGTCGCAAAGCTCTCGGGGAAAGGCTTGGGGGCCTGCACAAATGCCAGCGCCTCCGGGTGACCGCCGAGATACTCGCCGATCGTGCCACTCTTCAAGGCCGTAAAGAAGGCCAACGCGTCGTCGCCGTTGCGGCCCGGGAACCCGTCGACGGCGTGCGCGATAATGTCGGTGTGTACGCGGCGCGGGGTCTCGGCGAGACGGAACCGCACGGCCAGGCCCCGCGGGTTGCCGTTGGGGTCGTTGTCGGGCAACTGCGGGATGCCTGTGGAGCTGGAGAGGCGGGCGAGGATTGGGGTGGAGGGGGTGTTGAAGTGTGCTGCTTTGGAGAGCGTGGAGGCGGTGGGCGTTGGGGTGAAGACTCCGTCGAGGAGGACGCCTTTGGCGTGGGCTGGGTGCAAGTGTTAGTAAGATTATGTTCGTGTCTAATTATATTAAGTACAGCGAGGACGTGTGGGTGGACTGACCGGGACGACAGCCGGGGTGAGGCCCAAATATGCCCTTGAGCGTCTCGACAACAGCCTTGCTGGTTTCAACCACCTTCTCGTCGGCTGGAAGAGGCATTTTGATGAAGGTGAAATGGGTCTCTTGATTTATGCGTCTACGCTTAGGGATCGGGGTTCAAAAAGATTGAGGTATAAGGTCAGGTAAGTATAAACTGGGTTGACTAAAAGTAGACAGGAAAGGAGGTGAGTGTGTCTGGATTTACCTTATTATATAAGAAGAGTCTCTTATAATTTTAAATACCAATTCACGTCACTCCACCCCTCTCATGAGCCAGAACAAAGGTATCTATCTCTGTGACCAACCAATCAACCAACCAACCAACCACCTCCTCTCCAACGATAAGTTTACGAATCAACCAACCGGAGCTCACCCGATGACTGGATCCGGTCGAATTCGGCATACCTGGTATGAAACGACTAATCATTATATTCACTATCCTCTACCCAAAACCAACCCAACAATCTGAAATATTTGTTATATATCTTTCCGATATGTCGCCAGACAAGCGCACATGAGCTTTAGATTAACACAAGTGACAAATACTTGAATTCGCATCACTGCCATTGGCTCGGTATCGTCTAGCGGCCCGTTGTCGCGGGTTGCTGACTGAGAGAGACTGCTTGGCTGCTCAGCTCTTGACCCCATTGGATAATTCGATAACAAGCCGTCTACGCCAGACCCCCGAGCCCAGGCTGCAGCTGCAGAATGGCGGGGGCATGTGGTAGCAATGGTAAGAGGCCCAGAAGCGCCTGTGCAAGACCGCGCATACCTAGAACACACTGATAACAAGAAAATAGGGGGGGGGGGGATTTTGTAACCGACCCATGTCGTCATGCTGTCGGGGCATTTCGTGTTAGTGTTTCGACCAATGTTGCCAGACTATGTAGAAAGACAAAAAGCCTCAGCAGAAGCACCCTATGGCAGAGGTGATGGATTACTGACGTCCATGCTTCGGTTAAAACCCACACATCTAGCAGCAGAAACGCCGACAAAGAACAGATGGTTGATTATGTGATATGTTATTTTCATGTACCGTAGCGTTTTATTGGACCGCAGGACGCTGACACCTGCTATAGCCTATTCTGCCCAAATATCTTTTTCGTTGTTTCCAAAGAGAGTCTTACGAGAAGCTAATGCAAAATGCCTTTTACTGCGCCAAAACAAAAAAGAGTCAGTCCATCGATTAACATCCGCCCGGTTACTTGAGGGGAGGCGCCTTCGGGTCCTCCATGCATTGATCGACCCGCATCAGCTGCTTGCCGCTCGCCTTGGCCAGCCTGATGAACTCGGGCAGGTACCCGACCGTCGAGTTGTAAAGATAGTGCATCACCAGCAGATTTCCGCCCTTGGCCAGGTCACGCTTGAACGCCACCAACTGCTTCTCCGGAGTTGCTGACTGGGCCCACAGCCAATCTTCGACATCGATGCTCCATCCCACAATGTACGGGTTCGGGTCCTTGAGGTTGGCGGCGATTCGCTGCCGCATGCGCGCTCCCTCGGTGCCAAAGGGCGGCCGGAAGTAGTTGGAATGCCCCGAGTCGCCAAAGACCTGCTTAACTGCCCCGATGTCGTTATTAATCTCCCAGTCAATGCTGGCATCATCAGGCAGACCTTCCATCTTAGGGTGCGTGTAAGAATGCAACGCAATCTGATGCCCGCGCGCTGCCATTTCTTTGTAAATATTTCCGAGACCCATCGAATTGTCCAGAAGTGGCAAGCCGACGGTGAAAAACGTGACAGGAATGTCTGCTGCCTTGACAATGTCCATGACCTTCTTCGCATACGCCGGGTCACCATCGTCAATGGCAAAGGCGAAAGAGTTAGGCCGCGTGCAAGAAAAGACGAGGTTCCCCGACGGCAGCTTTTTCGGCATAATCCAGCCAGTAGGGACCTTGTCCACAATCTCCATCTTGGTGACCACAGTGGGCTCCTTGGTGTAGAATCCTCGAAGGTTGAAGCCTAGGGAGCGCGTCAGGTTGATGTTGAAGTGGCTGATGGGTATATAGATATCGCTTGCCGAGGCGTACCGAGCCGCCTCCAAGGAATCCCACGTCTCAGGGAATGGTGCAATGGTTTCGTCGCACTTGGAGTTATGCTGCTGCATGGCCACGCTGAACTTGTTGCTGCCAGAGTAGGCAATGTGCAGATACGCGCTGGAATACGATCTCATGTCGGCGCACTTATTCGCCAGCTGCGTGTTCCAGTTTGCGTCAGAGTCGTTGGTGGAAATCGTCATCTTGTTTGTCCCAAAGGTAGCAGTCATACCATCGTCACCTCCATGCCATTCTCCAAGAGCATTTGTATCCGCGTTTGTAAACGCGTCAATCACGAAGTTCTTCGCGCCGGAGACGGGCACTGATGCCGTTGACAACCCGATCGGCGCCGTTACGACACCAGCAGTCGGGGCGACGTATTCTGTCGCAGTAGAGCCGCAGTAGAACGACATTGGTCCGAGAATGACGGCAGCATTGAAGGTGGAAAAGTAGATCATGTTGAGCTTGGTGGTGTCGACTCCAGTGAAGACTGAAAGGGGAAACCAGTAGAGTCGCTCGGTGCCGTCAAATGTCCACTTCAGCTGGGCTGTCGTCAGGGTGGCCGTCTTGAGGTTAGTAGAATTGCATTGATCAACCGAGGCCATTGTCACAGCAAATGTAGTGCCTCGTGCAGCCCGAATACGCAGCGAGATACCGCCGTATTGATTCTTGGTATCCAGGCAACCAAACTGGCTGTAAAAGTACGAATCTGTGCTCGACGGGGTGAGCATGACCCTGTGGCTGTTGACGGCAATAGATGCCATAGAGCCGTCATCACTCGAGGCTTGCCCCATTGAATTGTATCCAAGGAAGGTCAGTCTCGATTGTGACTCCCAGTCATCAATAAGCAGATTTGAGCAAGCTGTCGGCTTCGGGGTGGACGACGTCGTGGCAGACGACGTGGGAGGTATTGTTGACCTTGTGGACACGGTCGTGGGTACTGTTGCAGGATATGTCAGTCATCTCGTCATTGTGATAACAGGAAGGTGTGTGTGCCATACGCGTTGATGTGACAGGAGGAACATTTACAGTTCCGCAAATCAATGTCACGTTTCCAATGCTCCACTGCGACCCATAGGACGAGAATACCGACCACGACAATCCAACGACGGCATCGTAGTTGGGAGTTCCATCGAAGCCGAGGAGCGGCAATGTGATGGTCTGACGCTGGCCTGTCAGGTTCTCAACGACAGTCCACGAGCTGTTATGGCCTTCGGTGACATTGCAATTTGCGGTGCTTTGCAACTCAAAGCCAAACGATGCACCAGCAGGACCCTGGGTGGTGAATTGAATCCCACCATAGCCGTTGGTTACCGCCTGCTGGCACTCGAAAGACTCGTAAAAGTATGAGTATTTGTCCTTTGGAACGAAGACAACCTGGCCGGCGGAGGCGGCAATCGAAGTCATGGATCCATCATCTGCCCAAGAAAGCACGTTAGTATTTACGTTCAAGCGGTGACGCTGAAAGATGACTGACCTCCGTTTCCCCAGTCCAGGTTGTTTGTGCCAGCAGTCCACTTGATGAAATTGTCGATGACAAGGTTGGATGTGCAAGCAGCAGCGCTGGCCACGGAGGCGGCCCATAGACCACCCGCCAGCCCGGCTACGAGTTGACGATCAAACAACATGGCGAACAGCAACCGTTCGGGGATGGATGGTGGGAAGCTCCTCTTGGCACAGAACGAGCGTGTCCGAGACTAGATATATGTCGCCAGTCGCCGCTCAGACAACACGGCATAATGGCAAGATGGCCCCGGATCCTGGGGACGCGTAAATACTAAGAGAGGTCGTATATTCTATATTGAGCGAATATCCAGAAGCCTTGGAAACATTCTATCTGTCTTGGGACACGCACCCCAGACCCGCCTGACTATGGACATTTCAGCGCAACCCTCGGGCAGAAGCGAGCCGGACATGGATTCGGTCCCAAGATTGATGTCTGTCCCGGCAAGCAAAATATCCAGGTGGGCTCAAGTATAGGGCTTACGCCATGGGCGGCCAAGGTCTGGCGGAGGGTAATTAAGAGGCGCGGCGTGGAAGAAGGGATAAATCGAAGATGCAACAAGCCGCTGGGCTTGAGAGCATCCAGACGTAATTTCCCCGCAAACTCGCCATCGGCTGCATTTTAGCGATCCGCATACGGGCTGAGCTGATCTGGAAAGTGTGAGCAATAAGAAAAAAAATATCATGGTCAATGTCAAGTCGAGCCTCGATGTGTCCACCGGCCACTTGACTCGTGGGGGGGGGGGGGGGGGGACAAAAATTATTAATTTAAATTTCCATATTTTACTTAAACAAACAAACAATAAACCCAAAAAACCCATCACAATATTTTTTAGGCAAATACCATAAAATGGATTATGTACCAATGATTGCCACAACCAGAAACCAAAATTGCAAA
>JAPDFK010000223.1:7500-78807 GCA_027569635.1 Lasiosphaeriaceae sp. G1095 | reverse complement strand
ACATACCCCGACCAAACCACCTCCCCCCATTAAATTCAACACGTTTTCCTCCACTCCAAAAAGCCGTCTCAGATACACCTTTGACATATTTCCGGCCCCCCGAAAAAATCATGGCTACCCCCATTCCTGTCGCCAGCTTCGGCAACAACACCCAAGTTGCCCAATACATTGGGGCGAGGCTCCTCCCCGATTATTAAATTTAGCCACCCCCCCCCCCCCCCCCCCCTCATGTCCCACTTTTGTTACCAGCAAAAGCTGACGCGTCCCATGATAATTAGTCGCGCACATCTGCCTGAGCGTCGAGGCCGCCGAGACGGAGCTCCCGTCCCTCTGCGCCGGCAATCTCGACACGGAGCCGTCGTCGGGACTGGGAAGCAACGCCTCGCTGCCCGCCGGCGAGCGCAAGGTGCCGCGGGCCATCATCTTTGGCGGCGGTGTCCCGGAGGACCAGGTGCGCCTGATCCGCGAGGCCGTGCTGGCCAAGGCCCCCGACGTCAAGCCCATCCACCTCACCCGCCAGGATATCCTCAACGCCGGTGGAAACGGTCCCGATCCCGAGATTATTGGCCGTCTGCTGCGCCAGAAGCTGGCTGAGCTAGTCGACCAGTCTGACTCGGAATCGCAGTCGAGTGCTTAACTGCCAGGCCAACATGGGATGCTTACTTTATGATTACGATTGTTGATGGTATTGGACTTGGCCATGAAATTTCGGTACTAATAGTAAGGCTATACGAATGGAAAGAATAAGCCAAATAGTTGAAGGAGGATGCTCTGAGAAACTTATTTCTTTTATCACACTGCAGTACTATGGCCAAACAAATAATTACCCATACACTACATCTAAGAAAGTTTAGGTATTACTGTTCGATCTACGATAGTATCTTAGTACCTGATGAGAAGACTATTTTCATTTATTATATCCACCGTCTATTTGCTCTTCGCAGGGGGATTAAAAAAAAGAGTTCGAGGTCAAAGTAAATGGTAAGGAAGGGGAATGGGACTACCTATGAATTATTTCTCATATTCACAGCACGAGAGACGCTTCCTTGTCAATCACAATGACCCCCTCGGTAGGTACTTGGATTAAGTTAATTAATAGACTACCGCCCTAGACTAGTTGATTCCTCTTATAGACACCTACCTCTACCCATTTTCCTACCTCCTAAACCAGATCAGATATAACAATCCAAACCCCCCTTAGAAATGACACGGAGCTGGTGGAGACGCCACTCTGCGCTACTTTGACAACATCTCTAAACTTTGTTAATTCGATGCCTTCTATTTGGAGATCTTGTGCTCGAATTATTCCATTTTGCCTGTTATCGTATTGGGATCAGAGCCTTTTGCTCGCCAGTAGCTGGTCCCGCACGGTATTATACGAGTCGTACGCGTCAGCCTCGGAATCAAAATTGAGAATCCACGGCTCCCGTTGCAGATGCATCGACTCTGGGTCGCGCCAGATGGTGTCCCAGTCGGCCTTGTGCCACTGCTCACGAGTCGTGACGCCCGTGGCTTGGATCTTGTGCACGCGCTCGTAGCGGATATGCTCCCACACCCTCACAGCTTCTTGAACCTTGCTCTTGCCCGCCTTGTCCAGACACGCAGCCATGCAAACGCCGTCTTCCATGGCCTGGCTGGCGCCCTGTATAGAGGTCGGAAGGAACGGATGGGCCGCATCGCCAATCAATACTGTCCTGGCCCTGGGCGAGATAAAAGTCGGCAGCGGGTCTCGGAAGACGAGCTTGTAGTCGAACAGGCGGTCCGGGGGGGTCGCCTTGACGAGCTCAATGACGACGGGATCCCACCCCTCGAGCACGCGCAGCACGTCCTCCTTCTTGCCAGGGAACTGCCAGCTCTCTTCGATGCCGCCCTCGTCCTTGTGCGTGCACACCCAGCTCATCTCGCGGCCGTCCTTGATGGCGGCTGCCAGGAAGTGCACGTCCTGCCCGATCCACCCGTTGTGCGAGTCGCCGTTTGCCACGAGGTGCCTGGTCTTCTCATTCTTCAGCAGCTCGTCCGATGGGTACCAGGTGCGGAAGACGGCATAGCCCGAGGGCTGCGGCTTATCCTCGAAGCCGAGCACGAGCTTCCTGCCGCGGGACCGCACGCCCTCGGCGGCAAGAACCAGGTCGGCGGTAAACCGGTTGCCTTCCGCATCCTCCACGCCGGCCTCGTCGTCCGACTCGAAGTAGTTGACAATGTTGCGGCCGAGCCGGATGTCTATGCCACGGGCTCTCGCATGCCGTAACAGAATCTGGTGGATCTCGCCCCGGTGGCCGTTGACCCTGGGCCCCCATTCGCGGTGCTCCTGTGCAAAAGACTGCGTCGTGACGAATCTGCCCAGCCAGTCGAAGAAGTGGAACTCCTCGCTCTTGTGGATGATGGGGTCCAGTTCTTCCCGCACGCCGGGCCATTTATCGAAGAAGCGGGACGAGTTCTGACCGAAGCTGATAATGTCGCCCAGCGGAGCAAGCTCAGGAGACTTTTCGAACAGAGTGACGCGGTGCCCTTTGCGATGGCACTCGATGGCGGCTGTGAGCCCCGCAAACCCGGCACCGACGATGATCACGCTGATGCCCGAGGGCGTTGGCAACCTTGGGAACTCTGACATGATGATTGTTTCCTAAACCAGTTGCAAAAGAGAGATTAGGTGTCAGATGGGAGAAACCTTCTCATATGGTGCGGGATATTAATAGTAGCCTGGCTGGTTATCAAGACCCCCTGACCTCATATAGGTAGGGTAAGGATAAGCGTGTCCGAGAGATCGGGGCTGCCGGTGTGTCCCCTGAGCTCAAAGTAGGCAAAATAAGGTACCTAGGCAATACCAACGTATTGGGGGAACTTGGTTGCCGTTCTGCATGTCAGACAGAGAGCAGTGAAAGCATATGGACGAGGCATCCTCGCTGGGTTATTGGACAGGCAATTGCCGACAGTCGTACCCCGCATGACCCCTTTCCTGGACAGCCCAGTTGGCGCCAGCATTCGCGGTGCAAGCAGGGACAAGCATTGTGCGCAATGAGAGTGAAGACTTGGTTCTTGAGAAAGTATTGTACATATATAGCTGCAAGACGAACCTAGCCCAGCCCAGCCCGTGTGTATGTTGCTGATCCTGCCGCGGGTTGTTTGGTAGGAATCGAGAATCGATAACAACATACACGGATCAAGCCCTTTTACTAGTTATTGGAGGCCAAGCAAGTTCCTTACGGACAGTCTTGCGTCTCTGGACTGCTTGCCTAGCTCTCGAGTCTGGGGGCTGGTGAGATATTCGGCCATGTTGATGCTATTCTTGCTGCTGTAATATATTTGAAAGGAGTGGGTTCATGCAAGGGTCGAGTCTTGAGGTTGTGGGCACCCACCAGATGGGATTGCATTATTACATTATATGAGCCCATTATCGTTTATCCGGTGGCGGTGTTTTCTCTCTTGGGGGCTGAATGGCTGCGCGTGCCGAGAAAGCGATGCCTTCTAACATCATCCATGGCAATGGAAGCATGGAATATACGTCCGAGGTCGACTTCTGGAAGTTTAGGCGATGCCATGACTCCGACCCCAACCCCGACTCCCTAGTTGTCTTGGGCTGACGGGCCCGTCCGGGTGCGACCCTACCGTGGGAGTTGGGCGAGGGGTCAGAAATAAAACAAGACAAACCGCAGCCTCTGGGAAACTGTATCCAGGGGTGACCCAAGGCTCTTGGAACTCGTGTGTTTGCGGTCAGTCTTAGAGAACTCTGCCATTGCTGGTTTGGAGGCTGTTTGTGGAATGGACGCTTGGACTGCTGTCAATAAGACCAAGCAAACGTCCAGCCAAAGAGGTGAATGGTGAAAAGTAGAAGAATAAAAAAAAAGAGGAAACCCCCCCCCCCCAAATAGAAACCCGCATTCATGAACCCCTATCCACGTGGTGTTTTGCCCTCATACCTAACCTTGGGTTGGGGCCCGCCCCCCTCGAAGCTTCGCCAAAGTGCGGCCCCGTGGGTGAGCCCAAGACTGGTGGTGGCTTTGGCGACGTTTTTTGGTGGCTTCCTGCAATGTCGGCTCCAGGGAAAACCCATCACGTGGGTCCCCATCCTTTTGCAGCACATGGAAGACACCTGCCGTTGCAATTCGGAGAATTGATTGGACAGGGATTAATCGAACCCAAAGCTTCCCCCACTTCCTTCCAGTGTATCCCAGCCACACTGCCCTACCACACCACACACCTCGGGGCCTGGAAGCCTCATTGCCTCATCCGCTGCCCGCCCGCCGCCCGAATCGTTCGTCGCCGCAATCCTGGTCGTCGGTCTTGATTTGCAAGCTCCCTACCTGTTAGGATACCTACCTACCTCATACCTTTCCCTGAGGCTCACGTCGGGTTGCGTCATCCAGCAAACAACAAATCATCGTAAATCGCAGCATCGGCCACCCTGACTCCCATCGAATCTCCTTCCAATCCTTTTTTTTCCTTCTCTTTCTCCTTTCTTTTGCGTATCGAAGGACGACCCAATCATCTATCAATGTCGTGTGGTGGTGGTGCCGAGTTATACTAGCAACAAGCAACGCACTGGCACAAAGCGGATCTTCACGTTTCCGTCCTCGCTCCGCCTAGCCTGAGCCTGAGCCTGGGCCCGCCTTGCCTTCATCCCCATTCTCGCGACAGGCAGACAGTAGCTGATCATTTCTTTAACGTACCCGTACCCGGACCCGTAACTCGTACATACACTACACTCCCGCTCGTACTCTACGCGCACACACCACGGCCACTGTTGCTCCACCGCTCAAGTCCGTCGTCGCCTGCCTCTCTCTTTTTGTTCAGACGCTTTGGGGCCCAGCCGAGTCCTTGTCGCCATCTGGCTGGCCATCCCATCCTTGCAACCCTTCCTCAGCCCAGTCCAGCTGCCCGCACGTCGCGCCGCGCTTCAACCACCACGTTGCTGCCCGAGCACGACAGCCTCACCTTGAATTGATGCGCCTTGTTGCTTTCCCACCATGTCTGCCCCACGTATGGCTCCTCTGCTCCTCTGCCCCTTTGCCCACCCACCCCTTTCTGAAGTCCTTTGCCCTCGGCAGCCCGCACCCCCCTTGCTAACTCTTTGCAGTAAGCTCGGAGGAGAAGCAGAACTACACCCGCCTCATCGATGGCATCCTCGCTGCCGCCGACCTGCAGACCGTGACGCGCAAGAAGATACGCCAGGGGCTGGAAGCTGCGATCAAGAAGGACCTCAGCGAGCAAAAGGTATTCCCCCCCCAACCCATTGTTCCCCACCCGTGACCGGACCTTGCGCGCTGATACTCGTGCCAACCCGACAGAATGCCATCAAGAACCTAATCGAAGCTCGATTCGATGCTATATCCGCCGATGCCACCCAAACAATACCGACACCCCCTTCTGGCGCTGCCCCTGAGCCTTCTCCCAAGCACGAGGAGACCAATGGTCACACTCCGTTCGAGGACCTCGACGCCGACGTCTCTTTTGACGCACACGCTGATGGCGGCGGCGGCGATGACGATGACGGCGAGATACAAGTCTCGCTGCCGCCGGCCAAGAAGAAGCAAAAGCGCGAGAGCTCGAGCGAGGACGCCGATGCGCGTTTAGCCGCCGAGCTGCAGGCGCAGGAGAACAGACTCTCGCGTGGCCGGGTCACTCGCGGCGCGAACCAGACCAAAGTGACCAAGAAGGCCAAACCGAAACCGAAAGCCAAGACACCGAAAAAGAAAAGCGAGAAGCGGGTGCGAGACGACGACGACAGCGAAGTGGACTCGGAGGCAGCGAGCAAGAAGCGGAAAGCAGGTGGCGGCTTTCAGAAGCCCTTCAACCTTAGCTATCCGCTTGCCGAGCTCTGTGGAGAGAATCAGGTAAGTTTTGGGGGGAAGTCATCTGGCGTGACCACTGTCGGCTGAACTGACAATTCCTAGCTGTCCCGGCCTCAGGTGGTCAAGAAGCTTTGGGAACACATCAAAGCCAACGAACTCCAGGACCCCGCCGACAAGCGACAAATACTATGCGACGAAAAAATGCAAGCAGTGTTCAAGCAAAGCCGAGTCGACATGTTCCAGATGAACAAGCTTCTCGGAAACCAGCTTTATCCGATAGAGGAGTAATGGTCATGACCGCACAGATTGGGACATTCAGCGGGGTGGGCGTGCATGGCGTCTTGGAAGTACATCTCTTGGCTCTGGGTTTTATGCCATCTTGGCTGGCATTGATACGGCGGGAATTCTTTGTTTATTTTACTTGTTTCCCGGTTTCTTTCCGGGGCGCGCCTCATTTTCATCCCACACCAGGTCTACTATGGGTAATCGGCGCAGGCCTGGAAAGACATTTGCGTTGGGCCAATGACGGAACGACATGCATCGAGGACTTTTGGGGCAAGGACAGCTACCGCCCTCTGGGCTTATCGGAGCTCAGAGGGTGCCATCGTCCTAACTCTATATTGTTTAGTGTCCTCATTTTTCTTTTTCATCCTTCGAGCAGGTGGGAATTCTTTAGTTGGGCGGTTCCTTTGGACAACCTGACTTGGGGGGGAGATCATTGAAGGGGTCGGGATCAAAATGCCGGCGAGGGCTATCCGAATTCGTGGATGACGTTTATGCCGGGCATTTTAGGGGGGGGGCGAGGCATTGGCCCCGAAGATTTAGCACAACACATTGGTTAAGGTATACTGTACCGTAGATGGAGGCTGAAGACGTGATGTCAGAGATAGCTAGGAAAGTACGCAGGGACCTAGTAGTTCAAGCGTTTTTCATAGATTCAATGTAGTAACGGATCTTCCAGGTTGATGCACTATGCTTAACCGCGGGGAGGGCTCCCATATGGCACCATGATTGGGTTGATGAGAAGAGAATGGGTTGATTGACTGTACTCCTAGTTGCAAGCCCAATCCAGATATGGATGGTACCACAAACACGATGGCTCATAGCTCGAAAGAATGACTCTGGCAAGTCTCGGTAGCGACAGTAAGTAATTACAGCTTCAAAAAAAACGGTGTGACTCCCCGGCAGCATGCAACTCAGCCACAGGCACATTTCCAATACGCGTGTACATACAATACAACCCCAAAAGAGTGCTGATGTTGGCGTCGTCTTAAGAGGGCACAGAGTTCAACCGTCAGTGAATGTATTTGGGACCAAAGCACTAAAGCCCTGAAAAAGCTTAGCCCGCTTCAGGTCAGGCAGCTTCCCGACAGAATGACACATCCCAGCGAAAATCCCCTGCGCCCCCTCCTCCTACAAACCAGACCATTCGGCGGGGCGCCATGCAAAAAAATAAAGGCTGCCAATCTCGCAAGTTCCATCGTCGCTGATAAAGCTGGATGGCGACCCCACCATCCCTCCCTCCACATCAACCCAAAGACAAGCCCACCTAGGCACAGAACGCAAACCAAGCCTCTCCCACCTCCTACTCAACTCAATTGAATTGTTGCTGGCCAACCCCCAAAGTCTGCCTCCTCCGAACTACCTACCTTACGCACACAGCCAAGAGCAACAACAACAATTAATACCAACATCCACACTACACCTCGCAGCAGAAACAGTGGCCCAGACTCGTGCCGACGCATTATCGACGAGCAACGCAATGGCTTCGACCGGTGCTTCTGCACCGGCAAACGGCGGAACCAACGACCAAGCACCCCCTGCGCGGGCCAGGGGTGACGGTAATCGAGGCAGAGGCAGAGGACGCGGAGCTGGCAGAGGCCGTGGCCGAGGGAGGGGCAGAGGAGGTCCAGGAGCAGGGCATAATCAGCTCAGCAACACGCACGACGCTGCTAAAGGACCGACAGACGGAAATTCCCAAACTCCTCCCCAGCAGAGCAAGATCCCAGCCTTCAAGGCCGCGAACGAGGCCCAAGAGGGCGCCCCAAACAACGACGACGACGACGACGACGATGCCGATGTTTGCTTCATCTGCGCCAACACAATCATCCACCATTCGGTGGCGCCCTGTAACCACGTCACATGCCACATCTGCGCATTACGTCTGAGAGCACTTTATAAGGACAAGAACTGCCCCCATTGTCGTGTAGGTAACCTCGGTTTTGCTCACCTCCTCCTCGTTGGATGATGGCTGCTGACATGGGCACGTCGCCAGACCGCCGCCCCGTTTGTCATCTTCACCGATGACGGCACCAAGCGTTTCGAAGAATATGCCGACACCGAAATTGCCAACCAGCACGACAATATCGGCGTCAAGTATACCAGCGACGAGATTGCCTACGACACAGCCCTCCTCCTCCAGTACAACTGCCCCGATGGCGACTGCGATTTCGCCGGCCTCGGCTGGCCCGACCTCCACCGCCACGTCCGCTCCGCCCACCACAAGAAGCTCTGCGATCTCTGCACCAGGCACAAGAAGGTCTTTACGCATGAGCACGATATGTTCGCCGACCAGGAGCTGACCGAGCATATGCGGCGCGGCGACGACAAGCCAGGAGCCTCGGATCAGACTGGCTTCAAGGGCCACCCGCTATGTGGCTTCTGTGGCGCCCGGTTCTACGACGACGACAAGCTATATGAGCACTGCCGCAACAAACACGAACGGTGCTTTCTCTGCGACCGGCAGGACTCGAGGAGGCCGCATTACTACCTGGACTACAATGCACTGGAGGATCACTTCAAGCACGACCATTTTATCTGCCCGGACCGTGAATGTCTCGAGAAGAAGTTTGTCGTGTTCGAGTCGGAGATCGACCTCAAGGCCCACCAGCTCAGCGAGCACGGGGGCAAAGACGTGAGAAGAGACGCGCGCGTGGTTGACATGTCGAGCTTCGACTTTCGGCCAAGCTACCAGCAAGAGAGGCGCGGCGGCGGCGCCAGCGGGAGGGAACAGCAACGGAGACGCGGTCCAGACCCCAACTCGGAACCGCTTCCTGTCAGCTCGGCTCAGCAGCTGAGGCGAGACGAGCTTGCATTCCAGCGGCAAATGGCCATCAGTTCCGCGCAGTCGCAACAGCACGGTCCGGGACCATCGTCTCGGCCAAACGCAGCCCAACCGCCACAGCCGTCGAGGGCCCAACAACCCGCGGAGCCCATCATCGACTCGATGCAGAACGTCAGCATCAATGACCTTTCCTCCCTTACTCCTGAACAGCGTGCTAGCCTCACCCGTCACGGGGCAGTCATCGAACGGGCGGCTAATCTGCTCGGCAACGACTCTACCAAGATGGCCTCGTTCCGGACCTATATCTCCAACTATAACAAGGGATCCATGACGGCGGAGCAGCTTGTCGACGCATTCTTCTCTCTGTTTGCCGAGACCTCGTCCCACGCACTCGGGACATTGGTCCGTGAAGCCGCCGAGCTCTTTGATGACCCCATGAAAGGCGAAGGACTCCGCAAGGCATGGCAGAACTGGCGCGCTGCCGCCGAGGATTACCCCTCCCTTCCAGGAATCGGGGGCGTGCAGGGCGGCGCAACCTCGTCGACCAGCGGCTGGGCGGCGGCCGCAGCTGCCACGCCGGCTTCCATCCGAGGTGTGACGAATGCCAACCCCGCCGCGCAGGCAAAGCATACCACGAGGGTCCTGAAGCTCAAGAACAGCACACGCAGAGGCAGCGCTGGGGGTGCTGGGCCGGTGGTTATGTCGGTTTCGGGTGGTGGTTCGTCTGCTGCTTCGAACGACTGGGGTTCGTCAAACCGCACCCTGCCATCGCCATCGGCATTCCCTGCTCTTCCGGGCGCCGCATCTTCAACCCCATCACAGCCAAGTTGGATGGGCGGAACAGCACCCGCAATTATAAGATCGGCGCCGCCGAGGCCACAGCCACTGACATCATCCTATGGGGGAGGTAGCGGAGGTGGTGGTGGCGGTGGGCCGAGTCTAAGGAGAACGGGAGCGAGCGGGGAGGACGCATTCCCCGCCCTGCCGGCGGCGCCGAAGCCTACAACCACCATATTTGGCTACGGGTCAGGTAGAGTGGTACAGAGGGACTTTGGTCAGACCAGGAGTACAGGCTTCCAGTGGGGATCGGGAGACGAACCCGAACCTGCAGGGCCCGCGGGTGGACAGCCACAGCAGCCTGACGCAGGAGAGGGTCAAACGGGAAAGGGGAAGAAGAAGAATAAGAAGCAGGTCTTGGTGCAGTGGGGATAAACCCGCTCTCCATCGTCCTTTGTCCTGTCTAGTGCCCACCAGACAGTGTTAATGAGTGTGTTTAACAAGATAAAGACTATTATCTATGACCCAAGGCACTGACCAGCATTCTATACACCTGAATAGCGATTTTGTGCTTTGGTTCAAGAACAATGGCCGGCCCCTGTCCTCAACTACGTAATATTTTCCATGGCTGGATTGGACAGACGTAACGCTGGCAGAAAAGGCTAGACCTAGCTCACAAGTAAAAGGAGATGATGATAAATCTAACTACTTTAACCACCCTGATAATTACCGTAAATAAATAAATTTGACTTGATTCAATGACCCCTCTAGCCCACTCAGTGTTGCTAGGAGAGTCAATACATGGTTACGACGCTGTAGGGGACTTGATGAAACGTGATAGCTCAGCCTCGAGTCAAAAGTCATCAACCCATAATACTTACGACCAACTTTGTTGGGGAAAAAAATTTCTTACCTCGGTACCAACTGGGTCAAAAAGCGAGGAGCCTTGATCAAGGTAGGTTATGAGACCGAATGAGACCGAATGGGATGAAATTTTTAGGTCGAAATAAAAAGAAATAGTGAAATAAAATATTATCATGAAGTAAAATTAGAACTAAGAGGTACATGTCATTGATGGTGAGATACAATAACATTCACGGAATGAGAATCGAAAGCACTTCATAAACTGCTTGAGCACTTATTAAACGACCCGTTCAGTGTAAACTAGGTCGATATAAAAATAAATAGTAAACAGAAAAAGGGGGGGAGGGGGAAGGAGAAAAAGAAAAGAAGGAAACGCTATAAACAAATGGGTAATATGCGTACTTCTAATATGTGGATACAAGGATGTGATAATCACTTCGAGCGGATGGCGAAGTAGAAGGCTTCAGCACGCTGTCATGACGATTGCAACTTGACGTATGGCAAACAGATATCCATTCGTAGTATGTTATTACTCATTCCCTACACGAGTTCAAATAGATCCCACGGCATTACAGCCAGATGCAAATAAAAATAAATCCTCATCCATAGTCCACCTGCACATCGGAATCTACATTCCCAAGCCCGCGGGCTCATAATACTCCCTAAAGCGATCGGTTTCCTCCCATTGGACATTATATACGACATTCCAGCACGTGATGAGCAGATTCGGAAACCTGCGCGACCAGAACCCCAAGTACCCATCCGGCAAGGTCCCGACCGACTTTTTGAGCGACTCGGGCATATCCTCGTAGTGGTTGCGCTTGTTGCGCAGGGCACGCAACAGATCCAGCATGCGGGTGCCTGTGTACTTGCGCTGCTTGCCAAGGCTGTCGACAAACTCCTTGGGCAGGTGCCTGAGGAAATCCGACTTGACGACGCTCGGTGCGAAGCGCTCTAGCTCGGCGAGTGCGTCCGACGGGGGGTCGCGCGGCTCCTTTTCAAAATGATCAGACACGTCGCAGAGGAACGAGAGACGCTTCTTGGCGCTCCAGAAGAAGGGGTGTGCCATGACGTCGCGCGCCGTCGGCCGCTGCTTGGGATTGGCATTCAGCATGCTGGCGATGAGGTCGCTTGCTTCGTACGCAAAGTCGCCCAGCGCATCGAGGGCCTGCAGACTGTACTTGCCCTTGCGGATGTTGACCTCGCGCATGTAACGATCACCACAGTCAAACGGGTGACTGCCCTTGGTGAGGACATAGAAAAACACCAGGCCCAGCGAGAAAATGTCAATAGCTCTTGTCACGCGGCGGGCGTTGGGGCCGATCAAGTCGCCAGATCCGCTGTGCAGACTGGAGCCGGGATCGGTCATGGTCATAGATGTGGCACCTGGCCCGTCGTCGTCGACTAGGAGCTCGGGGGCGCGCCAACCAGAGGTGCCAGCGGCGTGGGCCGTGGTAGCGCCAAACGAGGACTGGCCACCCTCCAACTTCTTGCACAGGCCAAAGTCAGACACGAGGAGTCGTGGCCGGCCGTCCTTGCCCAAGTTGACGAGGATGTTCTGGGGCTTGAGGTCGCGATGGACGATGCGCAGACTGTGCAGATGGCTCAGACCGTTGGCGACCTGGTACAAGACGCCCGGCATGTCGACCTCGCCCGCCTGAGCCAGCTCACGAAACATTTGCGGTTTTTGTACGACATCGGCCAGCGAAGCCTGGCAGAGCTCGAGAGCAATGTAGAGGAAGGCCGCACGCTGCTGCTGCGCAAAGTATCGGATAACTAGTGCTGTTAGCGCTGTCACAGCAGTACCGGTCCATCTGTCGCAACCTACCATTGGGGTGATCGTCACTTTCTCGCAGGAGTCTCGTCTCCTGGCTGGCAATCTCATTGAACTGCACCAGCATGCGCTTCACGGCGACATCGCGGCCGTCCCATTTCCCGGCAAAGACAACGGTGCCGTTGCTCCCTGTTCCCAGCTGCTGCTCCTCGTTGACCTCAAGAAGCCCCATCTTGAGAACAGGCCCCGAGACCTCGTCAACGACGTTGTCAACCGTCATAATGTCCGGCTCGAGCTTCGGCTCCGCGCCCAGCTGCTTAGCTTTGTTGACCACCTCCTCAACAGTCGCCTGGGGAGGGTCGTCGTCGCGTGACTGGGATTGCTCGCCCTTCAGGTTGCCCTTCTTGTGCTTCTGACCCCCCCGGCGTCCCCTATGGGCCTTCTTCTTCTTGCCACTTTCGAAAGCTGCACCATCAATGCCGTCACTGGTCGGCTGGTCGGGCAAAAGATTCGAAGGCTCGGCTGGTGGGCTGGACTCGCCAGCAGGACTTGAGGCTGGAGCCGCATCGACCTTGACTGTTCCACCTTGTCCGACTTCCTCAGCTGGGCTTGACTCTTTGACATCAGGCCCCGAAGTTGGGACTGTGATGTCAAGAATCTTTTTGTCCAACGAGCTCCAGCTAAACCTACGAATCCTATCCTTGTTGACAAAGAGCGCGACGACGAACAGGATATACAAAATGGGATTACTGAAAAACTCCACGCCTGTATTAGCAGCAAGTTCTGGCAGTCGCTTCGCAGCACCATATATCCCGCTCGGCTCTGAAGGAGAAGATGGGTCCAAGGCCAGACGCGTCTCGTCGGATATCTGGTCCAATCGGTCGTAATGACCGGCATCCAACAGCGGGCGAGGCGGTTTAGCACCATTGCCTGGGTGCAACCCAGCCGAGAGCGGTGGGAGCTTGTGAGTCCCAACCAGCACCCTGGAGATCTGAGCATCATTCAACGATGACCAAGTGCTCCTCAAGTCCCACCAGTCCGACTTGTGGATCAAGGCTTGGTCCTCTTCGATGATCAAGGGATAGCGCCTCCCCGAGAGGGCGTACCAACTACCCGCTTCGGTCTGGTTAATAAATACGTTCTCATTACGAAGGCGCATGCTATCTTCGCTTTGGGGCGGAAGCGGCGGTTGGGGGAGGGCGATCAGGTCAGGGTCCCCGCCCGGTGCTGATCCCCATCGATGAAGGACATCAAAGACACGGGCGACGGGAGAAGCCAACGTCTTGGTAAACAATGGGCGGGTGTTGGAACTCGAGCAGTCGAACCCGTAAACGGTACCATCCGGCTGGCTAGTGATGTAACGCCTGTCTTTGGTAGCCTCGTTTTGCAGAATTAGATCGTTGTCTTGCGTGTTGGGCCCCCACTCAGAGTATTTCAGGGAGGCGATCGGCTCGCCCGTGTAACGATGGACGGCGACGGTGTACTCGGTGCGTCCAAGGGTGATAGTCGGACTGTTGCTGCACTCTTCGCTGTCTCCATCGGTGAGCGCATTGGGTTCGAAGCAGCTCTCGGATTTGACCTTGTTCATCCACGTGCCCGAAGAGCCGAACTCCTTGATGATGGTTCCCGTGTCAGCGTTCAGGGTGACTATGGTGGTCTTCTTGTCGGCAGTGTAGACAATCTTGTTCTCCAAATCCCAGTCGGGGGATTTCTCGACCAGATTCTTCATGGTCCAGGGCATCTTGACGAGGCCAGAGCCGAGGGCACTGGGTGTCCAGATGTAGAGCTCGCCGTCTCGGGTGGGCTCGATAATCCAGAGGTAGTGATCAATCTCGCCGAAATCCTCGTCGAGCTCGGAGAGGTTTCTGCGGAAGTGTTCGGTCTGGACCACGGGGTGCTCGGCCTTGAAATGCCAGCGCTCTTGGCCAGTCTTTCTGTCGCTGGCGTAGAGGTCTCCATTGACGGTCGCCAGAAGAACAAAGTCTTCCACTTCCCAGTCCTCCAGCTTCCGCGCATCGTGCTGCGAGAGTCCGGCCCCGACGGAGCCGAAATTGTGTACTGAAGGAGGTGGTGCTCGAACGGCCAGGTCCGCGTGGGACGAGTCCAGAGCCGAAGCTTGGGCGCTCGCATCGTCAGGAAAGAAGATGGGATCGGAGCCAGAGGGGCGCGATCGCGAGTTGGGCAGGGTGTCGAGGCTGCCGCTAGCGATGGTGGACTTGCGGCGGTCGTGGGTGCGAGGCGTCTCGAGAACCTGCTGGCCCGTCAAGGGCGTGGGCGTCGGGGCCACGAGGTTTTGGGAGACATGGTTGTTATTCTTGAGCTGGGGGTGCTGCTGCTGAGCATCGGCGAGCTGAAGCCATGGGAGGAGGATGAACGCGAGCGCCAACAGGTACTTGCGCTGGGGAGCGACGTGGCCGGGAGGCCGTCGCAACATTTCGGGGACAACAACGCGGACGTTGGAGAACCGAGTCAGGGAATCATGAAGCAGCTCGCCGGGAGTCCCGGGCACGGGCAGCTAGCTGGAGTGAGTGGTGGTGTGTGGTGTGTGGTGTGTGATATGCTGGATCGGGCCCGAGGCCGGTGTGGAAATGGCAACCCGACTAATTAGTTTTAGATGTAGGTATCGGCAGTTGGCTGTCGCCTGAGTGACTCGATCGCGGCGAGCACTCAAAGAAATCGAACGGCGTTGATGTTGCCGTGGATGGTGGGAGGATGTGGCAGAAACGGGTGATGGATGGCGGAGAGGAGGAGGAGAAGATGCCATGTGTGGTGTGGTGAGGTGTGGTGAGAAACAAGACATGGATGGAAGCAGATGGACCCAGCCCTCCTCCTCGTTCCCTGGTGGGCTGGTGGTTGGCTTTGCCTGCCAATTGCAAGGGGCTGCCCAAAGCGAGAAAGGGTTCGGGAGCGAAGTGGGGTCGGGATTTAGCGAAACCAGGGCGTGGTTGGCAGTGCGCTGAGTGGGGCTAATAACAGCAGGATATTCGTACGTACTTCGCATGACCCATTTGGCATTCCACAACTCCCGTCCTTTTTCATCTTCTTTGCAGAGAATGAGATGGATGCCTGCTTTCTTTTCGAGCCCTTGGCTGTTTTTCCGGAGGCCCCATCTCCAATATGATAACGCCTAGAGCGAAGTGAAAGAAATGGGCTATTTCATCTCACAGGCGTTGGACATTTGTCGATGATTATCTTGGGCCTCTTTGCATCTTCGTCTTGTACATACTGTACTGGTTACTGGCAGTACATACAGGACAATTTGGCCGTCCAAGATGGATGCTTTTTCGAATCTTCACCTCAGACCCGAGATGCTAACGCATATCTACAGCTGCCGCAATCCTCGCGGGTTCACCTCAAACCTCACCTGAGAAGACTCGTAATAGTAAGAGTATTGTTTCCCCCCCTTCTGGTTCTGTCTGATAAAGACAACGTGACGAAACCCGGGCAGGCTGACGCCGGCACTTCCTGATCGGACACGTGGGATGGTCGCCCTGCGTACCCTCTCAAGCCTCTTAACGATTAACAGGAGCATTCTCCCGGATGGTGGGCGATGCAGAACGGTGATTGGACCAAAGCGTTTCACGAGTTGATGCAACCACCACGCCGACTCCAGAACTGGACAGCTTGGTGAAAAAATTGCTGCGGCTAAATAAATCGACCGAAAAAAAGGAGCGAGCATTGCTGACATTGTTGGACGTGCGTGCCTGGCAAGCCCAAGAGTGTCAGCAGTGTCATCGTTCATTCATGTCAAGCTGTCAGCGCGCTGAGCAGAGAGAAGAAATCCAGCCGAGGCGGCCGAGACGATCGAGGATATCTGAAGGTAACTACCTAGTGATGAAACGCTGGCTCCGCACTGTGGATTCGTACACACGCATCCTCCGCAGAATGTAATCGCCTCTCATCACTGTGGAGAACAACTGGGCGCTGGGGGAGGGTGCGATGACAGGCCACGCGCACCCAACCTCGCCAATGACGGCAGGACAAAACCTCCCAAAATCCCCAAAAACCAAACCCCCCAAAAATATCTTCCGCCGCATTTTGCTGTTCCGTGCCATCCCAATCCATGTTTCACACTTACTGCAGAGCGAATAATCGAGACTGGCGGGAGTGAGATCAATGCCTCCCATCGGCGGATGGCGTGTTGTCAGCTGCTGTGGGTGGCGGCGGCTCTTGTGGGCAACAACAACTAACAATGGACCAACAGACCGATGAGCAAGCAATCACGGACCAAATCTGGACACCCAGTTATGGCAGTATGCCCTTTCTTCTCTCGCTGGTCTGATGTATCTGGCGGCGCAGTGTTGATCAGTGATCCTGCAAATCGCGACAGGAGCCGCATCGCCCTCTCCCATGAACCAGCCAAAGAGGCTCTCTCTCCCTTCTGATCGTTTCCATTCATTACAGAACACGCAAGGGAGGACGCTTCCCCGTGATATTTGATATCATCAAAAGAAGGAAGCGATGCATCATAACCAACCCCATGAGCAAGCGTGCTGGGTCGGTTTCCCCATTTGGGCTGCGACTCGCTGCCCTTGATCATAGTACAGCATCCCCTCTCAGCCCGTCTCAGTAGTTTCAGTTGTAGCACAATACAAAGCCACCAATCGCATGTGCCAGCACTCTTAGAGACACTCTTATTCACTCTGCCAACAAATTTGTTATTGTTGCTCTTGTTGTACCGAGTTGCTTCGTGTTTATTGCTTGCGTTGCTTGTGTTACTTGCTGCAGCAAGCCTAACGGTAGCTGCTGGCTGGTGGGATGTGGAACAAACTACTGTGAAGGTTGACAGTACATGCACATGTACATGTACATCCCAGACGAATGTACCCAGCTTTCCGTACCTGCGTCGTCTCGGGCTCGGCTGAAGGCTCCCACTCGAAACACGCACCACCCAGTCGCCGGCGACGTCACACATTCGTCCCATGTTGTGTTCCGCCTCAGACCCGCGCAATCGGAACCCGAGCGGCCAGAGATAGATTGCCAGACGAGAGTGGCACCATTGCCTGTTTTTACGATGAATGACTCTCAGCCAAGACATTTTCCCCTGGTGCCATGCCAGCGGAGGCTGCGGGCATAATGTCCTGTCTGGGGAGGCTTCCTGCATAGCCTCTCGGCAGACGCAGGTGGATAGGTAGCTTGCTCGGTATAAGCGACAGACTTGGGTAACTGGTCAAGTGATGGGTCGATCAAGCTCGGAGTTTGCATTGCTTTCGGAAAGATGCGAGTTGCGAGGTCTGTGTCTACGCCGTCCAATCACTCCGAGGTAAAGTCTATGCAAAGACACCAACAACAAACAACAAATCACATGCGATTCTATAACCAACAAGAGCAGGATGTTCAGCAAGCTACTTACTTGTCAGCCTTGCATGGGGCTGTTCTTGACCTTAAGCGATTACCAGCTTGTCAATAATTGCTGTCCCATTGAGCCGTGCCTCATCATTCAAACCAGGACTCAAATGGCACGAGACTTCTTATTCGTAAGCGGAGCACGTCGACTGCGTTAAGGTCGGCATGAGCAGAACGTGAATGACGAGGGTAAATTTGTCATCTGGTGCTTCTCAAGGGGATATGCCGGCAGGTCTTTCGTCACTTCACTCAAAGTACCTCCTCCACTCCTCTTCGGCCATCGATATCTGGCTCTCAGCCTGGGCTGCTTGTACCTTGAGCATAGCGGCCTGGTTGTTTAGCTGCTGCGTGTGGCTGAAATCGGGCTGTAATCCATCGTCAGCTAACATGACATCAGCAGCACCGCGGAGGAACAATACTCACCACTCCATTAGGCCTGATATAATGGTTTGCATCCACCTGATAAGTTACACCAACGCCGGACAGCATGATGTTGTTACTGGCACTATTGGCCGCGACGCGCATGGCGTTGGCAGCCAGGTGTTCCTGCGTGGCTGCCTGTTCCCGGAGCTGGGCGGCTTGCTGTCGCAACTGAGCTGCCTTCATCTGCAGCTCCCGCTCTTTGGTCCGTCGCTCGTTCACCTGTCCCTCGGCTGTTAGCATGGCTATCACCACTCATGTTTTCGTCTTTCGCGGCATCACGTATATTGCATATTTTTAAGTGAACGGGGGCTCTTCACCTTTTGCCGCAGATGCTCCACATTCCCTGTCGATGCCGCCTCACTCCAGACCCGACGGATACGATCCGAGTAAAGCTGGCAGGTAAAGCCCGACGGGATGACCGAAGCATTCGGGTCGACCCAGCGCGCCAGGTTGACCCCTTTATCGACATCAGGCTTGATGACGTCGACATAGCACTGCTCGCACACGGTGAAGTCAAAGAGGCCCTGCATGGTGTGACACTTGAGGGTTGTTGAAGGGTAGTTTCTTGGGCAGAGGCCGTTTGGCGGCTGCGGAACCGCGGCTCCTCCTGTTCCTGCTGGAATAGTCGAGGGACCACCTCGGGGAGGTGGTGGATTCGCACGGAGCCAGTTGACAAGCTGGGTTAGGTCCGGACGCCGCATCAACGCTGCCGTCACAGCACAGCCGCCAACCTGCTGAAGGATTGCCATTGTCCGGGCGTCATCGTACCGTTCGGATGGGACTAGGGCACAGGACGAGTCTCGGACACCGGCGGGCTGGACGGGGGCCAGCCCGGCGGCGATGGTCGGGCAGCATGTCCGTATACTGATGACGCATGACGCGCACACGGTCCATCCGGGCAGTGGCTGTGCCCCGGTTTGCGGATCGTGGATCGTGAACCTGGATAAACGTTCGACTCTGTCAGATCATTCTCATCGTCTTCCACCACCTCCTTTTCTTGCCTTGATCCGTTCCTCTCTCTTCCCCGTCTTTCCATATTTTTTGCTCATGGCCCTCGGCGGACTGGGGGGGGGGGGAACCAGAGGGAAGACATACCATTCCCTCCTCGCGGTAGCCAGGGGTTGTTGCTCCGACGCAAGCCCGGCATTGGGGCAGTCGCCATCTTGGGCGCGAACCGCAGCGGAGCGCGGAAGCAGGGTGATGTCATGGCGGCCGTCTTGGTTCATGGTCAGCAACACCATGCCCGCCACTTTCACCCAGAACCGCGACATATCGCAGCGCACAGCGATATGGGGCGGCACTGTCAAGGGCCCGCCCTTGGTCACAAAGGCGTTTGCGTAGGGCGTCGGGCGCACGTGTGTGTTGTAGCAAGTTGGGCACATGTTGAAGGCGCCGAAGCGCGGGTCGGTGAGGCCTATCCAATCGTTGAGTCCGACCTGTGGTTGCTGTCGCGGGCACGGCACCGTCCCCTGCGAGACGGCCGGAGGCGCCCCGTATGCCGATGGCCCGGCCCCGTATCCCCCATAACCACCGCCTGGAGGCCCGTAGCCGCCCCCTCCTCCTCCGCCGCCGCCGCCGCCGCCAGGCTGCTGTGTGTAGTATCCGGTGCCTGGCTGCGCGAAGCCGCCCTGGAGTTCATTGGCGAGAGAGTTGAGAAACTTTCGGATGGGCATCCTTTGTTTGGTCACTTGAGGTGTGTTGCGAGAGGAAGCCTGACGACAAGCAAAAAGTCAAGTCAAAGAATACAACAATGAAGGGCAAGAAAGAAGAAGAACAAGAAGAAGAAGAAGAAGAGCAAGATAACATGACGCAGTGGCTTGTCCGTCCCAACCTGACATTTATCTGTTAAGGGTCGCTTGGTATCACACTTCAGCTGGCCTTGGCAGACAGAGTTGGGCTAGCGGCTTTCAGTCTCGGTGTTATCGGCGAGATGCCATAGAGGCATTCGCGAATCGTGGTCAGGGCAGAGGGGGAGGGCAAGGGCAACCTGCACATTTATTATTTATGCACGCTGCACAGCGAGCAGCTAATAGTGCCAAAGACGGCCTGGCCATTTGGGTGACGGGATTCTACCAGAATCGCACCATGTTGGGGATCCGCCCCGTCGGAAAAGGAGGGAGTGTGGTGATGGGCGCTGATAAGGTGCACCCAGAGCCTTGTGAACCTTTTGGATTAACCCATGAGTGGTGAAAAGATTGTTGGGACGTTTACAACACTCAGAACAGCATGGTGAGTGAGGGTTCTCTTCATTACTCATCGAATCCAAAGTTGTTTGTTGATACAATGACAAAAATAGTCAATGCGATAATAAATTCTCAGCATAGCGAGAGCCATTTGATGAATTACGTTTGGCTCCCTTTCCCTTTTTCCCATTCATGCCTGACCTCGCATCATGGTGGCAGGTACTTTCAGTTCTTGCAAAGGAGGGAACGAGTTACAAGAGTGGAAGTTGACCCCGCACAACTGGCAGTGATGAGTAAAACAAACCCGAGGAGGATCAGCGACTCCGCGAACCTCGGCAGCTTCTCCGCACACAACACAACACCACCAACCAGGCGGCCACTGACGATGCCAATTGTGTCCAAGTTGCGGGGAATCCAAATGAAACACTCCAAGTCCACCATTTTAATAATTTTGTTAATAACAACCACCAACCAAATCCCTATCCGCTCGCCCATCTCATCTCGTTGAGGGCTCGACGCAAGCTTCGAACATCCAAATCACCAAAACAAATAGATAGTAGGCAGGTATTCAACAGAACCAGAAATATTAAGAATGGCCAAGGTTCCCTTCTCAGACCCGCCATGGCTCATGGGCCTGCCGTCGCCCTACTATACCGACTCGCACCGCAAATGGCAAGCCGCGATCCAGACCTTCATCCAGGAACACCTCCATGACCGGGCAGTCGAGTGGGAGACGGCCGAGACAGTGCCCGAGCACGTCTTTGGAGAGTTTGCCGCGGCCAACATGCTGATTCCAGCCCTGCCATCGCCGCTGCCAGTGGCCTGGCTCAAACGCCTCGGCATCCACGAGCTGCTGGGCGGCCTGCGCGTCGAGGACTTTGACCGCATGCACGGCGTCATCTACAGCGGGGAGATGGTGCGGTCTGGTCTCGCTGGGCCCGGCGCGAGTCTGACGACTGGCATTGCCTTCGGTGTGCCGCCTATCATCAAGTTTGGGAGTGCCCAGCTGCAGGAGCGGTTTCTGCCCGATCTGTTGACGGGCAAGACGCGTGCTTGCATCGCGATCACGGAGCCGGATGCCGGCAGCGATGTTGCGGGTATTACCACCACAGCGATGAAGAGCGAGTGCAGCCAGTTCTATATCATCAACGGAACAAAGAAATGGTTCGTCATAGTTCATATAAAATTTGCATGATACCTAACCATTTTGTTTATTGACTTATCGTAGGATCACCAACGGCATCTGGTCAGACTACGCATGCATGGCTGTGCGCACTGGGCCACCTGGCAGCGGACCCCTGGGTTTGTCGCTTCTGGTTGTTCCCCTCAAAGGACATCCGGGCGTGACGATGCGGCGGCTCAAGGTTGCTGGCCAAATCTCCGCGGGAACCACTTACATCGAGCTCGACGACGTCAAAGTTCCCGTCGACAACCTGATCGGCGCCGAGGGCCTCGGGATGCGCTACATCATGACCAACTTCAACCACGAGCGACTGGCCGTCGCTACAGGTGCCACGCGACAGGCCCGCGTCGCCCTGTCGGCCGCCTTTGAGTATGTTTTGAAGCGCGAGGCATTTGGTAAGCCCCTTGTTGAGCAGGCGGTTGTGCGCCATCGCCTCGCCAAGGCCGGCGCTTTGCTCGAGAGCCAGTCGGCCTGGCTCGAGCTGCTCGCCTACCAGATGGACAAGATGAGTGCTGCCGATGCGGACCGCGAGCTCGGTGGCTTGACGGCCATGGTCAAAGCCCAGGCAGGGTTGGTTTTCAAAGAATGTGCCGACGTGGCCGTCTTGCTGTTTGGCGGGAATGGATTCACAAGGAGTGGGCAAGGCCAAATTGCTGAGAGTAAGTGTCTTTTTTTTCCCCTCCTTTTTTTCCTCCTGCCGTCTCGTCTTTGCATATTTCACAATCTTCACTTCCGGTTAACCAGATGAACCCTTTCACAGTGCTGTATCGAGAGGTTCCTGGGATGAGGATACCCGGCGGCTCTGAGGATGTCATGCTCGATCTTGCAATTCGCCAGCTGGTCAAGCTGTACAAGACCAAGTCGAAGGCCGAGGGTAGCTCCAAGATATGATTCCAAGATGATAGAAAGTATTGGACCAAGTCTGGAATAATTAACTGCTACTGTTGCATTTAATTAGCCATGCTATGATGCAGACTCGACTTTATATTATGCAAAATGTGTCGGGTTAAACACGGTGTCCTTTACATACCGGCACATGAGAAGGGCAAGATGGCAGCGGTTCTGTAACTGGAATATGTAATTAGCGCTTGGGCAAGTCGAGTGAGTGAGTTATTTAGCTAGGAGGTATGAGTGACTAGACGTCTAATGCACAACAAGTGAGTAGGGTATAATAAGCGACTGATGGAATTATATGTGAGTGATGAGTGAGAAATATAAGTGGGCGAGTCGTTCTTTTCTCCAAGTGACCCGTACTTATAAATGACGAAGTTGATAACAAGGGCAAATAGGGAATGGTGAGCTGCTTTGGTGAAAGGGTGACTGAGTGGGTGGTCACGTACAAGTGATGAGAAAATAAAACCGAAACGGCAAATAGAGAGTGATGGGTCTGATGATCAGCTTGGTGGTTATGATGATGACTGATGATAATCCTTAATGTGATGCAGAGCAAAGTCTATCCAAGATCTGCGCACCACGCAACTAACACGAGTTTATGCGATTGCCATAGTTGTATTAGGGGATTGTATTATAAACAAAAAATTTGTATATGAATATTAAAAATATACTACTAAAGTAAGTGCCTGTACGAAACAGCTAATAGTAATCACCTTAAGCTAGTAACTACCTTACATAGTTATGAACCCGCCACTGACTCGATTCCGATAACTAAATCCCTAGCCATTGTCCTCTTCACCTTGCTTCAAGCTGAAATACAATAAAATGCAGCAAACAACCTCGCTTTGTATCAATAATGGGACAACTCGGACTGTCTTTGTAGCGGAGGTAGTTACCTTGGTACCTAGGGTCATAATAAATATCCGCGTACTCTAAGATCGATTAGAGCGTCAATAGTCAAGGTTTGCCATTTCGTGTGATGAGCATGTATGGCACAATATAAAAGTTGCTAGGCTGGACTCAAATTTTACTCTCTGGCAGCGGCCCATCTCCCTCGGAAACAATCGCGTCTGGCTTCTCGGCTCCCAAGAGCGCCTGCACTCCCCCGGCCGACACCAAGTATGACCCCCAACCGCCTGCCTCGGAGAGCTATTTGACCAAGATCTCGACTACAACCTCGGCTGGGAGGACATGTCTGCGCTGCACAGACTTCACCGAGTCCATGGCACCTGGAATCGACTCCAAGGATACCCCCAACGATGTTGACTTTTGGGACCGCTGGCGGGCCTTGTCCAAGCGGTGGGACCCCTACTTCAAGCCCACGTTTGAGGCAGAGGGAGAGATGATGCTCAGCGCTTCCTTTGGGCTGGCCATCGGCCTGCGCTGCGGCCTGCAGATTGGCAAGTGGGATAAGAGCGTTGGCGTCGTTGACGAGCCATCTATTAAAGGAATCGCTCAAGTAGCGGCTTCGGTCGGCAAGTCAGAAGGCGGCTGTGGCTTCGTCGCTGGATTCAAAGACACCAACCGCTGCACGGGAATCAGTACGCAGATCAGCTGGAGGAACCAGCTATATATTGACGTTCTCGGCACCAATAAATATCCGCTGCTCGACACAAAGGACAAGCCGCTTGCCCAGGGTTGCATCAAGTGAGTATTTTTTCTCTCTCCCCAAGAAGTATTTAGGTACGTTTTTTTCTCTAATAACAACAACACCCTCCAGGTTGCCGGGCCTCCTCGCCTCATCGTCTTCTTCGACCTCGCCAGCTTCAACTGCCACAATTGCTGATGCCGACAGTCCAATATCTGTTGCCGGCGGTGAGAGTAGTACTCCTACTCCACTACCGCAACCGAAGAAGAAGAAAGCAACCGTCAGCAACCACACCAAGCCCTGAAGTAGAAACGCCTTCTGCTGCTGCTCCCACGCCGGACCCCGAGACACCAGCCCCTACCCCTGACACTAGTACCCCGGATCCCGCGCCGACGCCTACACCTGATGCCGAAGTATACTCCCCTGAAGCGAAGTTCCGCATCCGCGAGACCCAAACAGCCAGCAGCGACAGCTCCTCCCCCAGTGGCACCGGATCGGCCACCGGCACAAGCGGCGCTACCGCTAGCGCGACCTCAACCTCGATGGGTGGCAAGGTTGTCGATCTTACTACCAATATTAAGGATCCCAACTCTAGTAACACCCTCTCGTACACCACCCAGCTCCTGCCCAATAAACCATACAATGATACCAAAGGCTTGGAATACGCCCTGCTCGTTGACCCCACCTTGACAACCGTTGTCGTCTCGTGCCTCAACGGCAACATGTACGCCGTCCAGGCCTCCAACTCGGACAACCAGTACCGCAGCGAGCAGTGGGCGACAAGCGGCGACAACCTTGTGTCCGACGCCTCGCAGTGCCTCGTGCACTACTACAACAACACCATGTCCGCCGCGGGGGTTTCCCGAGTGCGCTCGAAGACGACACAGACATCCCGACGGGCGGTGTGGTCGTGGCGCTGGCTCCCTACACGCCGCCTGGTAAGGACGAAAATAACGACTATTCTACTTTTACATTGCTATCGGCCGTAGGAGAACTTCTTTTATTTGATTGTCTGCGACTACGAGGACGCGACCCTCGGGTCCAAGATCTTCCTTGCCAGGGACCTGGACAAGGGCATCGCGGTGCTCAAGATCAAGCATGTCATGTTTAGTATTACGGGAGGGGCGGCCAAGGAGTGTTATCCCATGGCGCTGCAGCAGGGCAAGTTCGAAGAAGGTGATAGCTTTGAAAGTGCTAGGGATGCCAAGCCGAGCGTGGAGTGGGATCTGGAAGATGAGTGGTCGGATGAGTAGATGGGAAGAAAGTGACCAAGTAGGGAGTGAGTGTAATTAATATGTATGACGACTGTCCTCGGCTTTTTTTGTGTAACTTTTACATTCTATTGAGATGACCTCCATAATTTTGGGGGAGAACCATACGGCTTATGAATATCCTAACATGGTGATTTATTCAAGCTCACGAGTATTTCTATCTAATTATGGGCTTGACACACCCCCGAAGCATCTATATCCCCGATGCTGCGCATGTGCTCAATATCCCCTATTGCGCCTTACTTTTAATTATTCCTGGGCAAAGGTCGTATGTATGTCACTAAGTATACAATTTTTGGTCTAGCAGTCACTAACCCTAGCCTTATTATCCGTCTCGAATTCCTGGCTACTATATTGCTCCCGTGGTAGAAGCCTGTACCCGGCTTGCTTACGTGATTTGCAAAACCGACTGGACACGGGAGAAGCTATTGGAAGGGAGAATGTCGTACCCGTTTCGGCATAGCATTGCAGCTCTAGTTGTTAGCTTTGGTACTGATGATGTCATATACCGTATAAACTCGATGAATTGGTAAATTGCTTGTGGAGTACAGAATCGACTTTTGTCCAGTGAGACTTCAGAGAAATTTACTTCAAGGGAGCGCTCTATCCATTTTGTATCCAAAAGGTAGCAAGCTCACGTACAATCACTGCCCCTTTGGGCGCCTTTTCCCTACAAGTGGTTTCCCCGTTCATCAAGTTTATACGGTATGTCATTGGGGGCCTCAAAGATGAATATGCCAATATGGCATGGCCGCCCATGACGTGGGTGTTAGCGATAGCTGGAGCAACGAAAGAAGCAGCTACAGCAAAAGCCAAGCCGGCCGAGATACACATCTTCGTTGCTGGCTGCTGATGTTTTACTATTACGTTTTCTCGTGAGTTAGTTTGGTGATAAAGAAAACTTACTCGACCTATCTAATGGTCGGTATGAGTTCAGCGTAGGCTGTAATGCTTGACCTTGACTAGCAAAGTCTTGGCTCAAACAAAGCAAATCCCGTTCCCAGTACGAACGGAGAGCACCATTTGAGCGAGAGATAACCTGGATAGGTATTGTTTCTTTTGCCAGGGAGGAAGCTTTGCTAGTTAGGTACTCTTGTTAGTCATTGATTCAGACTCAGGAAATTCAACATCATTAGCCGTGGTTAGCTCAGAGGTTCTCAATGGAGGTCGTGCTCGGCAGGTCCTGCTTTCAATTCAGGCCGCGAACCAGTTTTCAGCATTTCCGATTACCATCGATGGCGCCTGCCAGTTTCGAGAATCCGCCAGTTTGCCCGTGGTCCTTGGGTCCGTGCCCCTACAATGGGTGATGCCGCCAACTTTCGGCCCAGTGCAACCGATTTGCGAATATCCGACCATTGCGACGCCTCGTCTTCGAGAAGAATTCCGATTAAAAAGGTCATTCAGCAGGTCTGGGCTTGTCATCCCCAGCACCGTCAGATCGCTACACACACAAGAATCCCCTGAGTTGGCTTGGTAGAAATTGGCAAGAATTGGAAGGCAAAGATTAGTGGTTTAGGTTCTGGGCAAAAGATGTATATTCTCCGTCGGGGTCGACGAGTTCTCAAACCCCCCCAGTATTGTTAGTCATTGATTCAGACTCAGAAAATTTCAACATCATTAGCCGTGGTTAGCTCAGAGGTTCTCACTCTGGAGCAGCACTTAGGGATCAACTCGTCAGTTATGGCACGAGCTGGTTCACAAACCAGCCCCACTTCAAATCATCGACTCGTGATATATAGCCCTTAATTCAAAAGCGAAATTGTGAATTGTTCCAGGTCTAACGCCGGATGGTCGCGTGACAGACCAAATGAGACTCTCACTCGCGGCTTTTAATACCCATCTCAATGTGCCAACACTAAATGAAAACCAATTTGTATATTCAGAAGCACCACTCAGCTCAATTTGTTACAGATAAGGAGGGTTTTGCAAACTGAGTGATGACTTGGCAGTTTGGGAACCGGTGGCTGGCAATAATACTACCCTGCTTTTGGCTTAAGAACTTTTCCAACTCCATTATTCCAAAGTATACAACCCTCGCTGCTGGCATGGCTCGGGATTGGGGAGAAAATAACGCAATACCCAACTCTGCAAAATATGTAGCTCTTCATTTGTGGTTGGGATTATTGTTTTCATCGACGCATGGCTGTATGTATGTATGTAAGCTGGGAGTGAATCCCCGTCAGCATGATTGAAGTATCGAGCACTGGAAGGGTACTGGAATCGGCGGTAGAAAGTAGTATTGGGTTACTATTTATATTAAGACAAAGTTAAGTCCATTCTTTCCTCTTTACCACGTACTCTTTGTGTTTGAAAGTAAATACGACGGTTAATAACCTTGCCTTCAAATTAGCTGAGAAACAATTTATTTTATCAACCTTATTTAAGACCCCTGCCACTATACCTTACCTACAGCTATACCCTCCATAAGCTCGACAGACTAATTACATGCAATTATGTGTATCGCAATGTATGTACGCCCCCATTTACACACAACTTCATTGGCAAATTAAACATGTTCGTACAAGTAGGCTGCTAGTCCTCCGAGACACGTGTTGGTAGCTGCCACTCTTGGACTCTTTGAATGGTTGAGTACTTTCAACTCAATCCTCCGGTCACCCAAGTTCGTGCCATTTTCCAATAACCCCCATATTGTATCCCTCTATGCGTATCGATGGTATTAAACCCGTCAAGTCAAGTTTAACTTATCCACCTGGATCCTGACACCCTCGAGCCACGCATGTTCTCTCCTACGGCGCTTCAGCTCTTCTGCTTCCTCCGAAGACCCGTACTTGCGCATCAGCTCCTCGAGATGCATCGACCAGATCATATATTGCTCGTCGGTGGCCAACTCGAGACCTCTCCTCCCCCACTCAAAGACCTTGGGCCAATCCCGCATCGTCTCGTAGTAATCGTTTAGCAGGCCGATGTAGAGGCACTCGATCATGGTGGCGAAAATCAACGGTACCTCGCCAGCCGCCATCTTGGCCCTGCACTTCTCCAGGTACGCCTCGCAACGCGGAGCAAAGTCGTCGTCAAAATTCTTGTGCAGCCACTGCTCCGTGATGGCATCGCTTTCGGGGTCCTGCATCACCAAGTTCTGCGCCCAGTAGACCGACTGCGACTCGAGCCGGATCATGGGGTGCTTGTGCCTGTTTTTGGACGACAAGGTGTCAGCGTCCCTGGTCTGCAGGCACGCGAGATACTGATTGCGTGCCCAGAGCTGAGTGCGCTCTAGCATGTCCTCCAGGTCACAGATGGTATCCGAATTGATTTGCGATAGCAGAACGATATACCGCATGATGTCCTCAGGTTGGTCGAGCAAATCGACAAAGGAGGCGGCGACCTCGGTGAAGGGGTGGCTGCCAAACTTGAGGGCGGCAAGTCGTGTTAGGTAGCGTAGATAGGCAGACAATATGTCCTTCCTCCCGGACTCCAGGAGCAGATGGGGCACGAGGAAGCATAGGTCGGAGAAGGACTTGATGGTTGGGTTCGATATCTTGCGCTCGACCTGGAGGAAGGCCAGACGCAACACGCGACCTCCTTCAACATTCTCGTCGAGGTCGAAGAGGTCCATTGCTGTCTTGAAGTACCTGTAGCAAGGGTCGTCGAAACGGGCAACCTCCTCGAGCTTGAGATGAGAAACATCGAGGTCGATGTAGCCGTGGAGAAAGTGGCGGACGGCGCCCAACCCGGCCTGCATGACGCGAGACCTGTCGTTTCCGTGCAGCATGGGCGTTAGGATCTTCTCGACGGCCTCATGGCTACTTACAATGAGCCTCCCCTCGTGGGCACCATGAGTCTTCATGTGGGATCGCTCGGCCCTCGTCCTTGGACGCTTCTTGACGGCATATTTGAAAAAGTTCCACCTTGCAAATTGGTTCTTGTACATTTTTGGCCTTTGCAGATATTTAGTTCAGAGCACTGCACTGCATGGCATGTGACAGCAGAGGGGTGGGTAGGGAGGCTCACGTTGCTTTCAGATTGTAGCTGGTCTCCATGATGACGATGATATCCTTGAGGATGCGGTTCTGTGTAATGTAGAGTTCGTGGAGCACGTTTTTCCACGGCTCCCAGTCTTCAGCTCGGCGCGGGATCACGGGGGTTTGTGTTGACTGGTGAGAGGCGCGACGGCCATCTCCACGCGCCAATGTCCCTGGAGGGGCGGTAAGGCTTTGAGGAGACAGACCTCCAACAAACCGCAGTGAGGGGGAGCTGCGCTTGATGACCAATGCCTTTTTGTCGTCGTCGTCGCCATGGGTGGAATACTCGTCCTTCTCGACCTTGATGAGAATGCCATCACCATTGCCGTCGCCGCTGTCACCGTCAAACATGGACACGGACGTGTCGCTCGGGGTGATGAGCGCAACATCGGCGGCGTCCGGAGACGAGCCATCGCCGCCAATGGCCATAGCGTTGGACGTAGCGGCTGACATAAGCGTTTTGTGCAATTGTGGGAGGCTGCGGCTGCGCTGTTGGAGAACCTGAATCCGCGTATTAGATGTCGGACGGATCCAGACCCAGGGCCAGGAGTATTGCTACGGGTAGGTGCCTGTGTTGGTGGAGTTGGATGTTGTGGGGGGCGAGCTCGAAGTGGTGCAAATGCAAGGACGACGCGGGCGGTAGGCGACAGCAGCAACAGCGACAGCGACAGCGAGAACGACAGCAGCAATGGCCTGGACAGCGTCTGCATATTTGGCCCCCGCCAAACCACACCGTTGTTGTTACCTATACTTGCCAACACTGTAGTAGCATATGACGAAATGCTGGTCGAGGTAGACCGGCAGACTGGATGCGACGCGGGATCTCCGGGATTGGGAAAACGAATACGCGAATCGCTGCGATGAGAAAGACGTTGAATCGGACAAAGCCTGTGTGGGCTGACATGAATTCACTCCTACTCTACCAGCCCAGGGCCAGTCCAACGCTAATAAGTCATCATCCTCCCCGCCCTTCCCCCCCCACTGGTCTATCACCGTCAACCGCGTTCCATCACTGCCACTCGCTCATCCATCTCGAAGAACTCTTGCGCCACCCCCAAACCCTTGGAACCCTGGGGAATGGAACCCCTCCCTCCTCATTTCCCGGGCGCTGCCGATGCCGACCGACGTCCACGGCCCACCTAAGTACATGTAGATGATAAAGGCCCACGCGTCAGCCGTCGTCGTCTGTCGCACTGCTTCGCCCACTGCTTACTTGTTTTTGGCGACCGCAAAGGAAAAGGAGTGGCTGAAATCCCGACAGAAGGGATCCCTCATTCGCCCTGCACCGCATCCATGCATTGCACCTGCAACCCACGTCTTAAGGTTATTTCCGACTGCACCTTCAGCGCGCACGTGTTCTTCTTCCCCCTCCTCGTCGCGACGCTTACCCCTTTCGGGGCTCGTGTTTTCTGATTTGTTGCACAACAAAGAGGGGGAGGGGGCAAGGGTTCGCTGGCTTGGTCAACCGCAAGTCGCAAACCGACCAGGGTTAGGGTACATGTATTAATGTTTGCCGCCGCGGCAAGTCCGGTTTGGTGGAGGAGGATTCAAGCTTGAAAACATGGCCAATACCTATTGGAGACAAATGTGTGAGTGGCGCTGGCTGGCTGGCTGACTGGGAGAACCGAGAAACGGGAACAGGGGACGACAAGAATAACGAAGGGAATACCTATTTTATTATGGGAAATGGGGCCTGGTTCTGGAGCCCAGAACCCCAGATTGTGAAACGCCGCATGACCGAACGGGTTGTTATTTCCGCGCCATTTCCACATACAATGAAGGAAGGAATACCTCGCCCTACAATCACATACTTTCCCTTGTCGACGATGCTCTCTCATCATTCGAGTCATCTCGAACACATTCAACTTTGTGATCCCCTCTCCGCCGAGCCACACACCACACACAGGAATATCAATCAAGCCTCCAGCTTTGAATCTGCCCCCCGACCAGCATCATTCATGCCATCATCAGTTGTCGTGCCCACCCGACTGGCCTCAGTCTCCTCGGACCCGTTTTTCTCGTCGTGCATCGAAATCTTGTTGTAGTCGGCAAGGGAGCACAAGGTAAAGAGAGCCAGTGCCAGTCCCAGGCTCGAAAAATATGCGACGCTCACCTAAATCAAATAACTTATAGTCAGGTTTCAAAATATTACTTCTCACCGGTGCCGCAAACACTGAGACACAAGCTTACATATGAGTCGGGTCCCCATTCCTCAAGAAGCAACGGTGTGCCGGCGACGACACTGAGCCCGACCGTGTAAAACAAAGTCGAGTAAGCAATGAACATCATCGGGCACTGCCACGCAAACAGGAGCCTCCAGTTGAGCACCCAGTCATTATTAGGAGAGGCCAAACCGCCGTCATCCACTTCACTACCTTGAGGAACCCGAGATTTCGTCGACTGATATCGGCCCAGAATCTAGTTCAAGTGCCGCTTCATCGCCTTTATGAATTGCGGTTAGCGGTGGTCAAATACCAATTAGGATGTAATTATCAGAGAGAGAGAGAGAGATACCGCGAGAGCCACAAACCCCAACTCGTCTTTCTTCCGAGCCCTCCAGCCCACGGGGACGGCGTGGAGGCTCTCTCGGTCAGGCGAGCCTGGGTGCACCCCATCCGTTGCGTGCCTTGCAATCTCCTGGACGGGCCGAAGGGTGTTGTACATGAAGAAGCGGTGGTAGGGCAAGGTGATCAACAGGAACAGCCCGCCAAAGAGGAACTACTAATGCTGTATCTCGGTAGTAGCCCCATGGGTGATGGCGATGAGACTTTAAGCAAAGTTCCATGTACAGATGATGAGAAGAGAGGGAGTGACAACGGCTCCGAGGGTTGAAGCGCGTCACCCTTTTATGAATCAAAGGGAGGACAACACACCCTTGTCTGCAGCTCGCCTATTTGACGTCTAACTTTCAGGTTGTCATTTTCCCGGCTAGTTTGCTCGACTGCATCGGTGCGGGGACTACATACGACTGGCATGCGCGAACGACGGCAACGGCGCGTGAGGAGAGAAGCTGAGGCGATTCTATTCGCTGGCAGTAATCGCAAGCTGCGGGCCGACACCACAGAGGGCTGGCCACGAAGGAGTTCAGCTGGCTCGGGAGCCGTGTGGCTTGCAGATTTATTCCCAGTATGTCCAGTTGCAGGTGTCATAAAACCATGGAAATGAACCATCGTCTGAGCGGTGCTCCAGTCCCGAGTTTGTCAATTAGGACTTGTTGATACAAATATAGTTACTCATTATTCGCTATAGTGATATGTGCCTAATATGGGCCCAAGTGAAGCAGTCTCATGGAGCCGATATATCAATGAAACCAAAACTAAATGCAGTGCCGAGACAAACATAAACAAACCTACAGTTACCGGTATCACGACTCCCAGCATGGTTTCCATCAAGCATCTAGTCTACCTCGGCAGGCATTCTTTTCATGACCTTCCTCTGCACCATGCCGGCAAATCCCTTTAACCCTCGCACATGATTGTCCTAGAACGGCCGATCGATCTCGTCCAAACTCTTCCCCTTGTCTCGGACATGGGCAGCCAACACACCACAGCCGTGAGAAGAGTGCAGCCACCAAACATGAAATATGCCCCGTAGCTAGACTTGGCAAGCAACGTCGGCGTCACCAGCGCGACAAGGAAGTTTGTTAACCAGTTGCTCCCGTGTGCGGTACTCGTCGCACTAGCTCTTGTCTGCTGCGGTTGGATCTCTGCCGCATAGATCTCAATTCCAACACCCCAGGACACGCAATGCATAGATGGACGTGATGACGACCCAGCGGCCGGCGCCCGAGCTGGCATCTTCGTATATTCCGCCCATGATAAACATGGTAGCCACCATCCCGAGACCCCCGAGGATGGCGCTCGGGCGCCGGCCCCATCGGTCTGCAAAGAGAGTGGCTGGGATTGTGACGGCGAAGATGAGGATGGTGGACACGCCCGAGGCCAAGAATGTCGACTCGAGGAATGATAGTCTCGCTTGCTGGAACAGCAGAGGTGCGTACTACAAATATGAGTTAGGAGACTAAGAAAAACAAGACATGGTTTGTTATGAAGAAGGGTTATGGACTCGCATAAAGAACCCCGTCAATGCCACTCAGCTGTTGCACGCTCATGAGAAAGACAGCCATAAGAAGACGCGGGCGGGACTCGACCGAGAAGACATCGGGCATACAGCTATTATTGGACTTTGTTTGTGCAGCGACTCTGACGCTATGGCGATCACGGCTCCCGGCGGCAGTGTCACCATCAGCTATGACGTCGACAGTCAGTGTTTCGAGCTGCTCCATGATCTTCTCTCGGTCAGCCGCGGGCACATCAAGCTTCTCCCATGCATCGGCAGCTTCGCTGGTTCTCCCCCGAAGAGTGAGCCACGTTGAGAAGGAGGGAGCCACAGGAGGGTGCTACGGAGAAGGAAAATGGGCAGACGACCGGCGGCGCAAATGGCAAACGCCAGGATAAAGAGGATTGAATATTGGAGGTGCCGTAGCAGGTGCAGAAACCCGCCACCAAGCCGAGGGTGTCTGCGAGGTTCCCGGCAAAGAAGGAAGAGATGGCGGCGGGGGTGAGAATTGACGACACGATCAGCCTGTGGATTGTCGGCGATGGGTTTCCAACGTAGTGCTTAAACTCCTCCATGAGTGTAGAGGGACAAACAATGCCAGTGTCGAATCTGAATAAGAAGCTGCCGAGCGGGCAGAGGAGAGTGGCAGCCGCAAAGCCCGAGTGCGTATATGTAAGGTTTGGAAGGTACGCCTGATCAAGGTAGTCACAATGGTGGCAACAAGTGGGGCGAGCAATGACTAACAAAGGTGTAAGACTTCAACCTAGCCTCGCAAAGAGAGGTAGGCGAGGGCTACTGCTTATATACATGGTTGGAAGACTGAGCTCCCTTGTAGGGATGTGGCTCTCAGTGCCTTGCCAGGTGGTATATGCGCACAAGTGGGGTGTGTGTGTGTTAGGATCCTCTTTCCTTACAGTATAGCTGATGAGCTTGAGAAGGTTCATCTTTATCACGGGTAACCTCAGGTGCTAGGTAGAACTAATGTGGTTATATGAAGAAGCTAACTATAGGTGTATACTAAGACCTCTTCATATAAGCTAAAGTATACTGACTAATCTAGGGTCTAAGGTATAACCCGCTAAGGCTAGCCCATAGCAAGGAAGTACTAAGCCTCATAGAGTACGTGCTTAGCACGTGCTATATCTCTTCGCATAGGCAAAGCTTATAACAATCTTGCTCAAATTTATAAGCTGATTTTTTACATAAACTAGATGGTAATTATTAGCTATAATACTATAACCTAATTATATAAAGGTATAAGGAAAGAGGACTCTAACACAAATACACTTATGTATATGCACTACCTAGTAAGCTATTAAGAGCTATACTATAGTGTAACCATACCTTACAAGGGAGCCCCGTCTTCTAACTATATATATAAGTAGTAGCCTTCACCTATCTCTCTTTACGAGGCTAGGTTAAAGTCTTACACCTTTGTCAGTTATTGCTCGCTCTACTTGTTGCCACTATTATAACTACCTTGATTAGGCGTACCTACTACACCTTACAAAGGACCTTATTAGTACTACTCTTCCTAATAGTATAATGATCTACTTTTGGTAGTATTATGGCATAGCGTAATCCTTATGTCTATAACAATCTCAGCTGTAATAACTATAACCTTAATGATAGTAGGTTAGGACCTACTTATAGTCAACTGATAAAAAAGGTACAAAATTTTTATAAAGCATAAAGCATTTATATTAGAGTAAGGCTGCCTATAGATGTAAGGTGGAGCAGGTATGCCTGATCAAGGTAGTCACAATGGTAGTAATAAGTAAGGCGAGCAATGACTGACAAAGGTATAAGACTTCAACCTAGCCCTCGCAATGAGAGGTGGGCGAGGGCCACTGCTTATATATATAGTTGGAAGACTGAGCTCCCTTGTAAAGGTGTAGTCATGCCACAGTGTAGCTCCCTATAGCTTGCAGGGTAGTGTGTGCGCATGGGTAGGGGGCGCGTATAGGTAGGTCAAGGGAGTATATGTATTAGAGTGCTCCTTCCTTACAACTATCCCCCCCTCCGTAGCCGACGTCCTCGTCAAACTTCTTTATTTAGTTACCCTCATTCTTCTTTTAACAACAAAAGCCTTGGTAGCGCAGCGGTCAGCACGCCAATCTCCTGGCTGGAGGTCAAGGGTTTAAATCCTTTTCAAGGCATCTTTGCGTCCTGGTTCATGAGAATGGGTTAAGGCGCGGGGACACTTTTTCTTTTTAATTAGTCGTCCCATTTCTGATGTTTTTGTTTTACCTTCTTTTCGTATCTTTCTAGCAGCTTGTATACGTTGGTTAAGTGTTCGCGCAGTTCCTAAGTATTGTACTTTATGGGCTAGCCTACCTACTTGACTAAAAACCTTCTTTCTTTTTCCACATCCTTGTATTCTACAATGTCTTCCACTTCTCACTCTTCCTCTCCGTCTACAATCTTTGGTAGTAGCAGTGCTCTCTAGCCCTCAGCAACGCGCCACTTCTCTAATAGGGAAATTGAGAAGATATCGTGTAGTTAGGCGTACTTAGCTAGTAGTTAGACTCAGTACACCTGGTTACCAATCCTTTCTTCCACCTTGACTGGGATGAATTTTGGTGCTAGCTTTTTCCCAGTCTTGAATCGGAAATTCTAAGTTGAAAGGCCCATAGTCTCTCTTTCTTTAAATTTTACCCACTAGTATTATATATTGTAGTACTTCTTCTATAAGTCTATAGCTTTCTATCAATAGTAATACATTTGTTCTTGCAGCTGGGCAAGCTTGCTCAGCCGTTCATAGACCCCTTATACTTTCAATTGTGTAAAGGATATGTAATCCACCATCTGAAGGTAGTAGCTATATAAAGCTTCAAACGGGCTTATACTAATAGTTAAGTGGATGCTATTGTTGTAGGCAAACTCAGCTTCTAGGAGGAGCAGTGCCCATTAGGCCTCTTCGCTAATAAAATACCTCAAATAGTGCTAAAAGCTCTAGTGCATTCGTTTTAACTAGCTATTAGTCTGTGGATAGTAGGTAGTTAAAAGCCTTTGCTTAACTTAACAAGCTTTGGATAGCTTAGCCTAGAATTTGCTGGTTAGTAGAGAATCTCAGTTAGAGACTATACCTAGTGGTATGCTAAAGCAGCATTCTATACGTTCATAGAGTAGTTGCACTAGCTCGGCAACGGTAACGGTAGTGGTAGTTGCAATGAAGAGTGCAATTTTAGTGAACCTATTAACGACTACTAAGGTTACATCAACAATATAGTCTTGGTACTAGCAGGGTAGCAGCTTTATAATAAAATCTATGCTAATTTCTTTAAATAGTTACGTTAGTAATAGGAAGGAGGTTAGCTTACTGTAAGGCTTATGCCTAGGTTATCGGTTTCCTAAACAAACTTGGCATTGATTAACGTAAGTTTGCACCTCTATATCAATATTCTCCTAATGGAATCTTTGCTTTAATAAGTCTACTGTCTTCCGGCTCTCAAAATGCCCTGCATGGGGGTTATCATGGTGTAGCTATACAAGTTCTCTTCATACTGCTGGTACCGCTGGGATTACTAGCCTGCCTTTAAACTGGAAGGCCCCCTCATTATTAATGTTATCGTTTCCTAGCTTGCCCTAGGTTCTAATACCTGCACGCTATGCGCTGTCATTCCCTAAGCTTAGCCCAATACCTGCGTAGCTCGTACTATCGTTTCTTAGTTTCTCTTTAAGCCTAGTACCTGCGTATCTTTAATCCTCAAGCACTGCTTACGTTTGGGCACTACACTCAGCATCCCTTCTTTGTAGGGTGATAACTAACTTGTAGAACCTGTAACTTAGGTTCTGTTCCCTAGCTGCCTCACTAGCGCAAACCTCTACCGTAACCGCGTAAGGGATTAGTAGGTCAGCACATCGAGCGCCTTGCTGCAATTGCTCCTCGACCCTCTAACTTGACCGCCTCAGTGAAATCGGCTGCCCTAGCAAGTCCGTAGTAGTTCTCCTAGTACAGCATCCCAGCCCCTCCGTCAGGGTGTAGTTATCCCGCTAGTAGCTCTTTTCTCAGACTTTTGCTTTATTAAACGCTACGTGTCTGGAAGCTCTGAAGGCAAAGCGCGTTATAGCCAAAACCCTAGCTACTTCAACTCAAGGACGTTGAATTATTGTGCTACGTTTTACTGCTTTACAGTACTTCTGGGAGCAAGAGCTCTTACATTCCCCTGCTCGGATCTGGGCAACTACAGCTCATACTGCCTCTAGCAGCTCTTGTATTAACTGCAACTTCTTATCCAACGTTAGTAATACATTCCCGTAGGTAATTTCTTCTACTATATAATTAGGTCTTCGTAAAAGGGGGTCAGCTAGGTTCGTAGCGCCGGGCTTGTATTCAATATCGAAATCGAAAAGAGATAAGCAGTAAACTCATTAGGCCAAGCAGCCTTTAAGGTCTTTTGTTGGGGTAGTAATAACTCCTTTTAGGGCTTTGTAGTCTATAAGAACTACGAACCTCTGGTTGGTGCTACTTAAATAGTGGCTCTAATGTTCTAGTAATTTGATAATAGCAATAAGTTCCTTTTGGCCAGTAGCTCACCAGAGCTCAGCATCAAAGAGCTTTCGCGACCAGTAGGTAATTAAGCGCTATTGGAAGTCAATTAATTGAGATAGGATTCTTAAGACTGCTTTGTTACTAGCATTAGTCTCAACCTAGGTTGGGTAGCTCAGTTCCCAATGAGTTAGGAAATCCGTTTGTAAAAAAGCTTTCTTAAGCTGGTAAAAGGCGGAGTTAGCCTCTTGAGGCTATTAGAAAGAAGTGGGGGTCCCTCCCTTAAGAAGTGCTGTAATAAAGGCGGTTATTTTTGAGTATCTGTCACGGCACTAAGATGCACAAGCGAGCAGTGGGCGACGCCAAGGCGGGCAGAGGTATTAACGCGACGTATTTAACCACGTAAACAAAGTCTTCAATGACTTTCCCTCTCTTTGTCTAATAATACATCTATTTACCTAAACCTAAGGTCGGCATCGTAATAGTTTATTAGACCTTCTCCATTTTTTCTAGAGGAGCCGTCTCTACATTTACTTGTATAAGACCCCTCTTCCCACATCCCCGATATACTACTAATACGAAGCCAACCGCCCCCATTAAGAACCTAGTTTCTCCCTATAACCCACGACATGACCCGCTACCTACATGCATGTTTCCCCAAATATGACCTAATTCCCCCTTCGATATACACTACTTACAGCAACCTAGAAGTAGCTATATCCTACCTCAGCAGCACCGACGGAACACCCATCAATACCCTCCTTCCCTCTCCGCTCCCGAATGCTGAACTATCCCATTTAAATGCTATTGCTAGCATTATCCTCGAAAAATTCCTAATAGTTAGCAATTTACTAAAGGTATTAGGGCATAATTACGACTAGCTTTTAGGAGTTATTAATGCCAATTAAGCGATTAGATATGCATTTAAAACCTTTTGCAGAGAGGTTGAAACCCAACTTTAGTCATTTATAACGTGAAATAATAGCTACGTATTACAAGTCAACCAAATCTCTAAGCTTTTGGAGAACACACACAAGAATTAGGAGGCGCTAGAGCAGCGATATAACAACGCTTTAACGGAGTACTAAATACGTGATAGCAACTTAATAATGGAGATTACGCAATGCTTGAGCAAGATCAACACCCTTACAACTGATTTAGCATTAAAAAAAGCTTAGCACTACACTACCCAAGGCGAGCTCTATGCAGAACAAGCCCGCATTAGCTATGCGCTAACCTTAACTACCCCCTTAATTACAACAACCCCCCTACCTTTAACAAGCCTTCCTCCCCCACTCCCTCTGCTAGGAAACTACAAGCTACCTGCCAGCGCTGCGCACTCTATACACCACGCTAGGGGCGTAAAGCCACCTTTTTATATAGGCAAAGAACTAGTATTGTTAAAATGCTAAGAGGAATATACTAATTAGCGCTTAGCTATTTAGGTTAAGATGGCTATAGATTAAGGCACTTACTTTACGGCTAGTAACTGGATTCTCTACGTCTCGCAATGACTTGGCGGCAATGCATACAGCTGTATCTAGGCAGATATCGACTTTATTACTATTAACCCATTCTCATCCTTTTTTTAGCTAGAGAATTTGCGAAATTATAACGACTTTATTGCTACTTTAAATATATGCTATATTGTTTAGGATACGTACGCTTAAGTAAAGAAGGACTTAAAGCTCTTTATTTAAAAACTAAAAAATGAAAAAAAGATGGCTTTTCCAGACTTTTTAGGTAAGTTTATCCGTTTAGCTAACTAAGCTAAAGTAGTGGGTTGCAACCAAGTCAATAATTTAAAGGCTAAGGTTAGTATTAAACTCCGATAGGCTTTAATCCCCTTAGTTAGCGACTAGCGGCTAGGAAATGAGGATTTTAATAAATAGGTAAGCTTATTGCGCAATTTAAATAATAATATTAAGGACAAGGCGTTTCGCTCCCAAAACATAGCGCGCTCGCACCCACTAAGGTACCAACCTGCCCCTAACCCTGATAATATAGCTTTAAATACGATAAAGACAGGCCCGCGCGCTTTACTAAACTCCGCTAAGCACAAGCGTAGGAGAACCCTAAACTTTTGCATATATTACAGCAAGTTAAAATATTATGCAGCAGTTTGCCCCCACCAGAACGCAAAACTTATAAAAACTAGACTACTTTTAAGCTTATCTAAAGTTGCTTTCAATATAGGAAAAGAGTAGCCCTTAACACTAAACGCAGTCAAAAGCACCCCTCAAAACCCCAACTACCCCAATACCCTAATTTATACCTTCATTCTATAGGCCCTAATACAACGTTCTCTATTACATTTCAACTCGTTAATAATAGCTCCTAACCTATATTAGCCCAAGTAATAATTAACTTAGAGTATTCCTTAACTAAGTTTATTAATGCTACGTTTACACACTACTACAATTTCCAGCAATTACCCCTCCCCTTCCCTCGCCGCCTCCATCTCGCTAACAGAACGTTAACTGGGTTAGTAATGCACTACTACCTTCTTAACTAGTCCTTACTCTCTTTTTTTAAAAAAATCACTTTATTCGTCTAGCCACTTAACAGTCCAAACGTTATCCTTAACCTCCCTTAGTTACGCCTTTATAACCTTGCTATTAATTAGTTTTAAGGGATTATTAAATTAGAAGGCGAAGTACTTTATATATTATTACTCCCTATATTTAATGTTACCTTTAAAATAAAACGAAAACAAAAACACTATAGCCTAAGAAGAAAACAGCTCCCTTCCCCTACTAGCCCCACGCTACAAAGTCCTAAGCTTACACTAACAACCAACATTAACATCCTCAACATTATAAGTTTTCTCTTCCTTTTTTGCTAAAAAGGCGTTACAATATTTAAAATAAGTATAAAAAAGTTACTTTCACTTACCAACACCGCTATACCAACAACACCTATAGAAAACCTTATCAACTAGCTGCTTAAGGAATTGCTCTAGCAGATCTTATCCAACAATAAGCCTAATAACCTATCCTTAGACCTCTGGATCTAGGCTTTTAGGAGCTGGGTTAGGGACGCCCCTTAGCTAAAAGCGGTTTTTAATAAGAATATCCAAAAGTTTATTAATAATAAGCTGCCCCCTACCCGCTAAGAGGTTAAAGCAAAACTCCTCCGCGAATTCTATGACTTAATTTAAGGGTTTTTACTTACTAACGTTGAAACACTCCCCCTACACTACCCCTTTAACTATAAAATCAAGTTGTTGCCTAGGCAAACCCCTCCTTATTACCGAGCCCGCACTATATCGCTAGCGGAACTCCGCGTTATTAGGAAATACTTGGACAACTACTTAGCAAAAGGGTTTATACGCTCTAGCCAATCCTCTACAACTACGCTAGTACTTTTAGCCTAAAAACCCAGCGGCGGTATTCAGGTCTGTATTAATTATTAGGGGTTAAATAACGTTACGCAAAAAAACCGTTACCTAATCTCTTTAATACAGGAAACGCTCGACGCTTTTAGGAGGGTGAAGTTTTTTACTAAGCTTAATATTATAACAGCTTTTAACTACCTTCGAATTGCTTCAAGTAATAAGTAGAAAACAGCGTTTATTACCCGTTTTGGCCTCTTTAAGTGCTAAGTAGCAAACTTTAGCATAATAGACGCTCCTAGCTCTTTCCCACACTATATTAACCATACTTTATTTAATATATTAAATAAATACGTTATTGCATACCTTAACAATATCCTTATCTATAGCAACTTACAATTGGAATACAAGCAATACGTACGTAAGGTACTAACGAGACTTATTAGAGTAGGCCTTACAATCGATATTTAAAAATGCGAGTTTTACACTTAAGAAACAAAATACCTCAAACTCATCATTTTAACCTCTAGCTTAAAGATAAACCCTAAAAAAGTAGCTGTAATTATAGGATGGCAAGTGCTAGGCACTTTAAAAAACCTTTAATAGTTTATAGGTTTTGCGAATTTTTATTACCGCTTTATTAACAGCTTCTCATCCATCGCGTGCCTACTTACATCACTTATAAGCAAGGAATATTGGATCCTTTTAGAACTAAAAGCAATTATTACCTTTAAGCAACTCAAAACCGCCTTTATAATAACCCTAGTGCTTTCGTATTTTAATTCAAAGTTAAAAATAATTATAAAAACAAATATGTCAAATTAGGCAATAGGTGGGGTGCTCTTCCAATACAACCCCTACGGCATCTACCACCTAATTGCCTTTTTTTCAACAAAACACTCACCTACGGAGTATAATTACAAAATTTACAATAAAGAACTACTTGCTATTATAAAAGCCTTTGAAAAATAACGCCCCAAACTATAGGGCGTAAAAGACTTAGCAAAGGTTTTAATAGACTATAAAAGCTTATAACACTTCTTAACTATTAAAATGCTTAACTAGCAACAAGTTCGTTAGTTAGAGTTTTTAAGCAATTTTCGTTTTACAATCTCTTACCGCGCGGAATCCAAAGCCACAATACCAGATGCCCTATCCCAACTCCTAAGCAACTGGCTAACGAACCTCGCGAATACGTTAAACAACCAGATCGCCAACCGCATGCAAACGCTGCTACCTTCACACCGCTGGGGCCTTACAAGTAACCCGCTAGCAATACGTTTTGCAATAATGGACATAACGGAGCTAATCAACATCCTTATTAACAAGGTATACAAAACCTCCCACATTATACAAAGAGCTATCACCGCGCTAGGAAAGCTAAAGTATAAGCGCTTCCCTACCTTTATTCAAAAGGAACTTAAAGCTAAAATGCATGATTGTAAAGTAGTTACTAGGCAACTCTTTGTACAAAACCGCCTGTTCACACCCCTTGACCTTAACCTCCAGCTACAAATTCTACATCGAACACACAGCTCGTCAGCTGCCAGCCACCCAGAGCAGTTCAAGACTTATAACCTCTTGCAAAGGACGTACTACTAGCCACGGATATCTCAGGATGTTGCCCTCTTTGTTCAAAGCTGCCACTTATGCTCGCGGACGAAGAGCTCTCAGATCGCCCCTACGGGTTTCCTACAGCCACTCCCCGTCCCCCATAGGCCATAGGTTGACATCTCCGTTGATTACATCGGCCCACTACTGGCCTGCCAGCAATACAGCGTCACCTACAAGTACCTCTTAGTAATAGTTAACCGCCTGACAAAAATAAAACACTTTATACCTATCGCTAACATAACAGCGGTTACACTAGCCAATGCATTTATTCGGAAGGTTTACCAACTTTACAGCACCTTAACGTTTATAGTTTTAAACCGCAGTATTTAATTTGTCTCTATATTCTAAAAGGAATTAAGCCGACGCTTGGGCGTTACGCTAAAGCCATCGACATCGTTTTACCCCCAAACCGACGGTTAGACAGAGATTATTAACGCTACTATTGAACGATATTTACGCGCTTATTACTCGTTCTACCAAAACAACTGGGTAAATTAGCTACCCATTGCCGAGTTTGCAAGGAACAACTATACATCAAAGACAACTAGCCTCTCCCCCTTTTTCGCGAATTATAGTTAGGACCTAATAATGGGGACGGAGCTAGTCTACCTCCCGGCCGCCTCGCAAACAGCCCAATAGCAATAAGAGTTTAATAATGCCAATACTATTAAAAAGAGGATTCGGCGGGTAATGGACCGAACTAAAGCGTTTATAGCTAAGGCTTAAGAGCGATAGGCACACTTTATAAACCAACACTAATTGGAAGCTGCTTTATATTCGCCTAGCGACTTGGTTTAGGTCAATATGCAGTACCTCAAGACCGCTTGCTCTATAGCTAAACTTAACGATAAATAGAAAAGCCCTTATAAAGTGGTAATAGTTTACCAGCGGACTGTAGCACTTGAGTTACCCTCTACATTTAAAATATTCCCCGTCTTCCACATCTTACTCATCAAACCATACCAGCTAGGCTTCCCAGGCCAAAAAGCTACTAATTAAGAATACAACAAGAAGGCGGAGGGTATTGTAATTACAAATCCAGGCGATAAGGAGGCGACTCAGAAGTGGTTTTTCGACACCATTCTTAATTCCTAGGCTAAAAACGACACCTTACAATATAAGATCAAATAGCCTTACCTTTACCGTACAATATAGGAGCTAGCAGAGAATGTTAAGGGATACAACAGCAACATCACAAAGTTTCACTACAAATACCCAAGCAAACCTAGACCCTTAAACTGGTTCACCCTACTACAGCCCCCCAGACAACCTCCCGCCCCCAAAAAGAAGCGAGGTCAGCCTCAGAAGCAGCTCCTAAGCACTAGCGCTTAGGAGTGCAAAAAGCACGAACCCGCTAGCAAAAAAGCATTAAGCGAATAACGAATTAGAGGCGAAAGGAAGGCGATATACTACGCTGGTTACTAGGTACTTGGGGGTACAGCAAACTACGGACGACGATAAAGCATTACAACACAGGGATGAGATGGGTTTTTAGTAAAAGAGTTGGCTACTTAGGCCAACTATCAGATACTTTTCACTTAAACTAACGCATGAAAACAAAGCCAACTCTAGCTTAAAAAACAAGTAGTAAAAAACTAGGGGAAAAAGTAAGTAGTTACAGCCTACTCAAATAACCAGCAAAGCGGCCTCAATCTCCTGCCACAAAGCGGCGGCCTGATAGTCATCCACACCCTCCTCCTCAAAGGCGCAGCAGAGGGTCACCTTAACCTAGTCACAAAAGGACTTCTTAGCCACAGCCCAAATACCATACGCCGGGTCGCCTGCCAACAGGGCAAGCTCTAGCAGCTGCTTCCACTTCTCCATGTCGACAACGTTGCTATATAGGCCAAGATGGGCGTACATTATAGCGCGGAGCTGGTAACGCTCATTCACCGTAGTATCGTAAGCAGTTCGGCTCCCCTAGCATTTTGGCAACCCGTTAACGATACGTAAAAGATAAGGTTAAGAATATAAAATACAAACTTACCAACTTATTAGCTGCCTTTTTACTAGCAGTCAAACTATAATAAGCCTACACAACTTTCTTAACGTTAATAAAAATAGCAAGTAGGATATCAACTTCTTTAGCAATTCTAACGCGAACAACTTTACTAAACACGAAGTCCCCATCGCCCTTATCGTTATCCTCCTTATCCTAAAAGCAAGTAGTGAATTTAAGGAACTTATAAAGCTTAACGGTATCGCCTCACATAATTGCAAGGACCTGCGAGTAGTAAGCAGCTAGCTAGCAATATAAAAGCATAAAAAAACTTACTTAATCACATATATCCTTTTGCTTAATACACTAGTCGCATCTAGTCTTAACCATAAACTTGGCCGCGCAGCTAATGCAAAGGGGAGTCGCGCTATTTAAGTTATATTACTTCAATGCAGTGCGAATATAGTAGGAATACACGAGGTCCCCCAGCAGAACGGGCGCATTTCGCTCCCTAACCTTATTTTGGGCGTAACAACGAACAACGCGCGCGTTGCAACGCGCTGCACAATCGGCTCCAACACGGGGCATCTTCACTCAAAAGACGAACGGGGGGATTGGTTGCTCTAGGAAAGTATTTAGTGCGTATAAGTACAAAACAGTAAGCGATATAGTTATAATAAGGATATCGCGACTATAGGGTAAGGAAAGAAGCAGGTTACTAAAGAAAAGAAGGTAGAGGGGTACGCAGTCGAAAAGTAAACAGTAATAATTCACTAGCGCAATAACTAACTAATAACCCCACTACGCAACAAGGACAGCTAATAAACAACCAACGCATAGACTATGCACTACCACTATACGCGCAACAAGCTAGCGGAACGCAGCCACAAGGAGCATAAATAGGGCATGGCGGGTAGGCGCCGGACCGCCCAAGAGACGGGCGTTTACCCTCTGTAGAACGGGACTAAGTTCGTGCACCCGGAACGAGGATTTTGAAGTCATTTGCAGTCAAATGCACTTTAGGAGTACAGTACTATCACGGTACCAAGATGCACAAGCGAGCGGTAGGTGACGCCAAGGCGGGCAGGGGTATCAACGCGACGTATTTAACTACGTAAATAGAGTCTTCAATAACTTTCCCTCTCTTTGTCTAATAACACATCTATTTACCCAGACCTAAGGTCGGCATCGTGACAGTATCCTTAGATAAAGCAGCGGTAGAAGTTAGTGAATTTAAAGAAGACTTAGATTTTTCAGGTCGATTGTAGCAGTAGCTACTCTTAAATTGCCCTTACTCTTTTAGGGTCTATGGAAATACCTTTTTCGCTAATAAAGAAGCTTAAAAACTTGATTTGTTTTTAGTAAAAGGAGTATTTAAATTGTTTAGCAAAGAGCTAGGCTTGCTCTAAGTAGTTAAGGACTTGTAGGATGTGGGCAGTGTGCTCCTTGCAAGTGTGTAAGTAGATAAGGATATCATCTAAGTAAATGATACAAAATACATCTACCAAGCCAGTAAGAGCCTAGTTAATATAAGCTTGGAAGGTAGCTGGGGCGTTAGTTAGGCCAAAAGGTATAACTGTGTACTCAAACTAGCTATAACGGGTCTTAAAGGCTGTTTTCTATTAGTTGGACTAGCGGACCCAGATCCGGTAGTAAGCATTCCTGAGGTCTAGCTTGGTAAAGAATCGTACACCTATTAACCGGTCCATCAAGTTGCTAATTAGTAGAAGAGGGTACTGGTTCTTGATAGTGATCTTATTCAAGCTCCGGTAATTAATACAAAGACGCATAGTCCTATCCTTCTTGGGCACAAAGATAATTGGGGCTCTAATAGGGCTGCTGCTCTTAATGATCCGCCTGTTAGCAAGGTTTTCTTGAATGTATAGAGCTAACTTGTCTAGCTATTATTTACTTAGGGGGTAAATATGGCCTTATGGTAGTGTGGTTCCGTTTACAAGGTCGATGTAGTGTTCTGCTCCTTTGAGAGTGTTTGGTGCTTTAGCTGCTTGCTTTAAGAAGACTGCTGTTCGGTGCATTAGTTCTAGTAGTAGTAGTAGTAGCTAGCTTCCTTTAGATTCGTCTAAAGTGTTGATATAACCCTCTTTTAGGCCTATGGTGACGTTAGAGATCATAGTTGTAAAGGCCAGTACGCCGTCAACAATGTCCCTTACTAGAGTTACTGGCAAGACCTCTGAGTAGGGGCTCTATTCAAAGGTATTAGTAGCCGTGTATAGAGCTACACCCTCTTAGCCTATACCAGGATTCCCCTATAGTATTAGCAGTGCCCCCTTTAGCCTCTTAACCCTATAAAAGAATTAGAAGACAGCGTGGGTCCTCTTCTACTTGTTAGTAAGTTGGAACGTTAGATGGAAAATTCTGTAATTTTTTAGTTGGCTTCTGTTAAGGTTGATAAGCTGTAGTAAGTTAAGGCTTTCTAACTTTAGAAGGGAGGTGATATAGTAAATATAGTAGAACTGGTAGTTAATATAATTAACTTAGGCTTTCAAGTTAGCGTTAAGAGTTATTAGTACTAGCTTAACAGTTTGACTGCAGCGTTGAGAGTAAACGCTACCTTGGATAGTAAAGGCAGGGCTTAGCTGAACCCTGTTAAAAATAGTTTGGGTAGTCCAATTGAGGTTATCATCTACCGCCTCCCGTTTCCCGAATCGTCCTCCAAGTCCAAGGGTTTAGGGTACTGGTCCTCCTTGCTACTGCTACTACCCCTTGCCCTAACGTTCTGTACCTGAGCCCCAATTGCGGGCGGTACCGCGGAAGGTTGGTGGGGGCAATGGCGCTGCAAGTGCCCTAGCTTACTGTACTGGTAGCATGTAACACCCTCTCTAAGGTAGTTGAGCAGTTGAGAGTTTGGTTTGGTAAGTAGTAGCACTTGCGTTGTTTGACGAATGTGTAAAGGGGGCGGCTTAGTGTAGGGTTTTCAGGGGTTTTTAGCTGGGGTCCGAGACTCCCTTTGTAAGATCCGGGCCTTGCTATGCCTCGGCCCTATAAAGGCCTTTTCTGTAGTGCGTGGGAGCTTCTTAGCGTAGTCGAGGCTAGTTGGGGATCCTGGCCGTTTCTGGTAAGCATCCCTTTCTCAGCCGTTTTGGGAAGAAGCATGCGTAAGCCAAATGCGCTTGCACTATTCAGCACAGTCCTTTGCTAAAATGATATTAAGGGTGGCCTCAGCATAGCGGTTGTGGTAGAAGCGGTTGAGCTTGAGCTAGTAGTCGCGGGTTATAAAGACACTGTCGATTTCCATGTTAGGGAGGCGTTGTACTAGTGTTACCCACTCCCAGTAAAATTCTTGGGGGGATTTGTCGTTCTGGCTATATACTATCTAATCTCTTTGTGCTTGGATCTCTCTAGACTTACTACTAAGGTAGTCAGAGTTGATGACAGGACTTGTTGGAAGTCTGCGTCGTGGAGGCAGTTCTGGTGGGCCTGCTACTGCTGTTGTGTTTTAGCTTCTATCCAAGTGCTGGCCTACTGAACAAGGAGCCATTCAGGCCGGCCTTCGCGCGTAGCATTGCCTTGCTCCACAGCCTGAAGCTAGTTTTCTCGTTCTTGGAAGGTAGCGTCTGCCTTGAGCTTGTCAACTGCGTAAGTGGGCGGCTTATCATTCTTTTCCCAGCTTGGTCCTCCTTAGCCGTTGAGGTTGGCCAGAGTAGTGCTAAGATTACCAAACCCTGTAGAGACGTTAGTTAACACTTGCATCATTAGGGCCTGGAGTTGCTGGGGGTCCATGCTAGTAGAAGTAGTTTGGGAGTCGAGAAGGGGCGGCTCGCCCGTGGTCGGAATCTCCTTTTCTTGGCTGCCTTGCGTTTGGCTAACGAGGTCCTCGAATGCCTGCATTCGTGATGAACTAGCTTAGGGAGTGACTCTCCCTTTTCCGCGGGTGTTGCTTGCCATAGTGACTGGCTCAATCAGACCGTGAGGTATAGAGGTTGAAGAATTGTAAGGTGGAGCAGGTACGCCTGATCAAGGTGGTCATAATGGTGGTAACAAGTAGGGCGAGCAATGACTGACAAAGGTGTAGGACTTCAACCTGGCCCTCGCAATGAGAGGTGGGCGAGGGCCACTGCTTATATACATAGTTGGAAGACTGAGCTCCCTTGTAAAGGTGTGGTCATGCTACAGTATGGCTCTCTATGGCTTGTAGGATGGTGCGTGCGCATGGGTGGGGGGCGCGCACAGGTAGGTCAGGGGAGTGTATGTGTTGAGGTACTCTTTCCTTATAATAGAGGAGCTATGCCTAGCTTAGTAACCAGTTCGCCAGCTTACCTTAACAAGCAGTTGATAAAATAATCAGGACTTATAAATGTTACTAGTTTTGCAGCTACTAATAGAACCTAATAATACTACTACAATTCGATTACTGATAGTACCCATTTCACGCTTAATTTTAGAAATACCTCTACTCTTTTTATCATGATGCCGACCTTAGGTCTGGGTAAATAGATGTGTTATTAGACAAAGAGAGGGAAAGTTATTGAAGACTCTGTTTACGTGGTTAAATACGTCACGTTGATACCCCTGCCCGCCTTGGCGTCGCCCACCGCTCGCTTGTGCATCTTGGTGCCGTGATACTTTTATTTTGAAGAAATATATCTTTAATATATATATAGTATATAAAATACTTACTATATCCTTAGTGAAGGGAACTTAAATAAACTAGTAGGCACTATACTATCACTATGATAATGAGCTTGAACATTTATTATAGTGTAATTATTAGGATGCATTAGTAGATTTAAAGAAATAACTAGTAAGTAATTAAACTAGCTACCTATTCATTACTATAATAGTTATGTAAAATGTACCTAGTGTCACAATGCTGACCTTAGGTTTAGGTAAATAGATTTGTTATTAAACAAAGAAGCAAGAAGTTACTAAAAACTTTGTTAAAATAGTTAAATACATCATTAACACCCCTGCCCGCCTTAGCATCACCCACTATTCGCTTGTACACCTTAGTACTGTAATAGTACTGTACCCTTAAAGTGCATTTGACTGCAAATGACTTTAAAGTCCTTAGTCAGAGTATACGAACTCGGTCTCGTTTTTTAAATAGCGAACATTCGTTTCCCAGGCAGTCCAGAGCCTATCTGCTATGCTTTGTTATCCAGTTGGGGTGCACGAACTTGGTCCCGTTCTGAAGGAGATGAACATTTTTTTTAAGTAGTCCAGAACCTACCCGCTACATTCCATTATACTGCGTATAGCTGTATCGCGTTATTCTATTACCTATATAGCAGTAACGTACAGTCTGTACGTTAGTTATTTATCGGCTATCCCTACTAGCGTAGTAGGGTTATTAGTTAGCTGTTACGCTAGTAACCTATTATTATTTACTTTTTAACCGCGCCCCTCGAACCTTTTGTTTCTAGCAACCCGCTCCCTTCTTCCTCTTTCGCTATAATAACCTTATTGTAGCTACATCGCCTGCTATTCTAAATTTCTACGTACCTGTTATTTTCTTTAAACTACTACTTTATTTCTAACTTTTAAAAGAAGATGCTTTATACTAGGGCTGACCGCACAGCGCGCTGCAACGTACGCAATGCCTATTATTGTACAAAGAACAAAGTTAAGGAGCAAAACATCTCCGTCCTGCTGGGGGATTTTACATGCTCCTACTGTATTCGTACTATATTAAAGTAGTACAACCTAAATAGTGCAACTTCCCTTTATATCAGCTACGCAGCCAAGTTAACGGTTAAGACTAGATACAACTAATGCGTTAAGCGGAAGGATACGTGTAACTAAGTAAATTTTCTTGTATTTTGATATTGCTAGTTCGTTGCTTATTATTCGTAGGTCCCTGTGATTATGCAAGGCAATACTATAAAGCTTTATAAGTTTTTTAAATTCACTGCTCGTTTCTAAGATAAGGAAGACGATGAGGAGGACTATGCTTTTGGTAAAGATGTTTGTATTAGAGTTGCTAAGGAGGCTGACATTTTGCTTATTATTTTTATTAATGTTGAAAAAGCTGTGCAAGCTTATTATAGTTTAACTACTAGTAAAAAGGCAGCTAACAAGTCAGTAAGTTTGCGCTTTACATTCTTAGTCCTATCGTTTTTATATTACTAACGGGTTGTTATTATACTAGGGTAGCCGAACTGCCTACAATATTGTAGTTAACGAGCGTCGTTAGCTCCACGCTATAATGTACGCCCATCCTAAGCCCTATAACGATATTGCTAATATAGAAAAGTAGAAGCAGCTGCTAGAGCCTATCCTACTGGCGGGCAACCTAGCGTATAGTACTTGGGCCGTAGCTAAGAAGTCCTTTTGTGGTCACATCATAGCAATTCTCTGCTGTGCTTTCGAGGAAGAGGCTGTGTTTGACTAATAGGTTACTATCTTGTAGTAGGACCTTAAGGCTACTTTGTTGGTTGTTTGAGTTATGTTATAGCTATTCGCTTTTTTCTTTGTTTTGCACTACTTTTGTTTTTTAAGCTGGGGTTAGCTCCGTTTTCATGCGTTTTTGTTAAAGTAGAAGATATCTAATAGCTAGCTTAAGTAGCTAACTCTCTTACTAAAAACCCATTTCGTCCCCGTATTATAACACTTTATCGTTACTTGTAATTCGCTGTACTCTAAGTGTCTAGTGATTAGCGTAGCGTATTACTTCCCTTCTACCTCTAGTTCATTTTCCACTTAGCTTTTTTTTATTAGCAGGTTCGTACTCTCTGCACTTTTAAGCGTTAGAGATTAGAAGCTACTTTTAGGGTTAACTTTGCTTGTTTTTTAGAATAGAGGGTTGTTTAGGGGGTTGTAGTAAGGTAAACTAGTTTGAGGGTCTAAGCTTATTTGGGTACTAATAGTAGAACATTACAATGTTGTTATTATATCTTTTAATATTATCCACTAGTTTTTAGGTTATATAGTGCGGGTATAGCTATTTAATTTTATATTGTAGAGTGCTTTGTTTAATGTGGGAATTAAGAATAGTATTAAAAAACTATTTTAAAGTCTCCTTTTTATTGTTAGGGTTTATTGTGGGAATAATGGCCCTTTGAGGGGCATGGAGCATTGAGAAGGTAAAAGGGGTAGCCATCACGTGACCACAGGGACCACAGGGACCCACATAGATCAGCCACATCAAAAGGCTTCCTGTCAACCTAGTTAGGATCCTTCTTCTTACAAGAATAAGATAGATTAATGCAACTACCACACAACCCACTGGCTACTACTACGTAGCTAACTAAACCACCTATTGCGATAGTTGTTAATTAACGTAATTAACCCTGTCAATCCAATACTAATTAGTAGTTGACTTAATACAATTCGACTATAGAGTAGCAAAGATCTAGTAGTGGCAACGACTGTAATTTACCACTAAGTGATTACGATCGTTGGATAAGAAGCGGTACGCATTTCGATACGGGAAGGGCACTACCTACATGCAGAAAGCCCTAATAGCATCGCAACGGCGCATGCGAGCGAGCTTCTTCTAAGCACGTAAAACCCTTAAGGGAAATAGCAAGACAAAGGCCTTAAGGGCAGTCAAAGAAAAGGCATACCTCGCTATAATCAGCTACCTGCGTCCATTACGCATTTCGACTAAAGTAATTGCAACTGCAATTATAGCTTTACAACCTCTCAATCACCACAAAAAACCCCTCCATCTACCTAACCCTTCCATCAACCTACCCCTCCATCACCACATTCATACAAACAAAAACATCCTAACACAAAAACAATATAGCAGCCTTATGCAACAACCCTAAGATTACTAGCATTACGAACCCTGCCTAGAAAAGCAAAGACTTCAACCTTAATGATAAGAACTAACGTGAACCAAAGCGCTTAAACACTTACTTAATCGACTATCTTAATATTTATAAGGATAACGAACTTACTAATAAAATGCTTTTTATTCAATTTAAAGAAAACTTCTAAAATTAGGATAAGAACATCTTTAAGAATTCTAATAAAACCCTCCACACAACCTTTAAGCATTTCTTCAATAATTATAATATCTATTTTAATAGTAACAGCATTATCTTAGCCTAGCTTTACAACTTAGTAAACGCTAACAAGTTCCCCAAATAGCTAAAGCAAAAGCTTAGCGAATACATTGCTATATGAGGAGATAAGTTTAAGTTATATTGCAACTAGAGCACTACTAAAAACAAAAAAAAAAAGGGCAAAGGAAAAGGAAAAAACGTTATCAACAATAATAGCAGCAATCCTCTAATAGTTCAGCCTAAAACCCTTAAAACCCCTAAAATTAAAACCCTAAAAATCCCGGACATTATGCCTAAGCGTAGCATAAAGACCTTTATAACTAATATTATAGTAAAAGTCCTAACTAACCTAAGTAAGCTGTATAACAATAACAATAAGTTTAGCAGCGAGCTCTATAATATACTAAATACAAAGATTAAGATTTTCTAAAACCTTTACAAGAAAGCGGGAGTTCCGTAAGATATGTATTATAAAGTATACTTAATTATATTAAGGGATAAAGCAAAGCAATTCTACTATAACTATATTGCTAAGAAAAGCCTTTCTTTTAATTAAATAGTACAGCGAACTAAACAATTCTTCTATACAATCGAGAACTAGCAGCTTTACCTATAAAAATAATAATCTATTACCTTCCAACAAGTTATAGCAGCCAACCTAAACAAAACCCTACCAAAGAACCTTAAAACTATAATTACACAACTACAGAAAATTTATAAAAGACTATCAAGCAATTACCAAAACAACTACAACCTTGCAAAGCAATTAATTAATGCCTACTAGAGCGTTGAAGCCTATACACTAGTTATTATTAAGCCAATAACTACTTTTAAAAGCGTTGCCTCTAACTTGTGGAGTACAATCAGCATCTACTCGCAATGCTACAAACAGATCCCTAGACAGTACTATACTACTTAGAATTCTTATTATTACGACCCTAATAACAATAACGGAAACGAACAATATTGGGTCAACCAACGGTATGAAGGCGGCAACCGATTTAGCAGTAAAAATAGCAACTAAGGAAACTACCGTAGTGGCGGCAGATTCCAGCAACCATTCAAACCTCTTGGTAGCAATAATAGTTATAATAATAACAACGTTAAAAAGTGCTTTGTATGCGGAAAATAAAGCTATTAGTTTATAAAGCACCCAATTTCTAAGCGCTGACCAAAGCAATAGTAGTAAAAGCGCTATATACAAGAATATAGCAATAGAAACAACAATTTTGCAACATTCCTAATCGATTATAAAAGTGTTAATATTAGCAGCTTTAAGGCTAAGACTGAGACTAGCACTAGCGAATTCGATATTTAGTATAGCTAACAGGAATTAAGCTGTTACGGCGGGTTGCGCTAGTGGAACTGTGGCGGGCTGTGTGGCTCGTGTGGGGCTGAGAGCACGGGCTTGGAGCATAAAGAGGAGGCCGCGCGCTCGTAGAGTTAGAGAGAGCCAGAGATCAGTGTTGCCAATGCATTATACCTGCCCATCTTCGACCTCGCGACCATTATGCATCACTCTTGTCACCCTGGCTACCAACCCTTCTTACATAAGCCCAAATACACTATTTGAAAGCTTCTACACATCTTACTGTACAGTTAACGGAGATGCAACTACTACCATTCTAAACAACTAAGCAATTGTTTATACTATTACAAAAGCCAACATTTTCAAATAATAAACTTTTAATGAACTTGCGTACATTTTCCATTTTAGAAGCTGCTATAATGTAAAGATTTTCTAAAGAATTATGCTTAACATAGGAGTAGCTAGAATATTAACAGCTAGCGAGAGTTAGGTTTAGGCATTGCAGAAGAAGATCCCAAACACGAAGATTAACCTCTTAATAACTAGTAACTACCAAATACAATTCGGTAATAACCCTAAGAGTGTTTTTCTTAGCACTGTTGCCGTAGAGACCCCATTTGGCATCCTTAACTTCTAGGTTGTATAGGCGAACACCCTATTTCTACTCTACCTTTTAAATATAAATAAGCATAGCGTTTACTTTAACAATATCCTCAATATTATCGTGTATAGAGGAAAAGGCTACCCAGTTGTTCGCAAATGGAGTTACCCATTCCTTTTGCTAGACGAACCTGAAAAAACCATAACCTAATGTAATATAACAGAAACTAAGTTATGCTAACTACACTAGCAATTCAACTATCCTTCAATCGAGCGCCTATACAAGGTACTTACCTGCGCTAGCTATAACGAGCTTAATTAAAATATTATAGAAAAGATTATGAAATTCTATTACCAATGTTAAATACACGGTAGCCCGCCTAGCTAATTCTAATTTACAATCTGTAAAAACATTAACTTCAATTACTAAATTCTTGCAAACGTTATATACATTAGCGAAAAGCCTACTATTTATATTGTTAATAAAGCAATTACTTTTTAAGTAATATAGTTCTTTTATAATATAATAGCAAAAGCTATTTAGGATACTATTTAAGCTATGTAGATTAATATATACGTTAGACTACTTAATATTATCGTTACTAACGCTAGTACTAACTTTACAATAGCAAAGTTCTATAACAATGCTAAGATAATAGCGATTACTATTAAGGAAGTCCCTGTTGAAGCTTACAATTCGATAAGCAAGCTAGAGCGTTATTATAAACTATTACGACGTGCGTATGAAGTTATTTTGGTAAACTTGCGAGGTACTAGTACAACGCTGGACTAAGTCTTGCAAATAGCTACGAAGGTAGTAAATAATATTGCCGGCCCTAACGGACTAGTTCCTACATTGCTTGTTTTTGGAACCTATTTACGTATATCTTTTTCATTACTACTGTTATTGTTTATTGAAATGCGCGTAGATACTATACTATACGTAAGGTAATGGCTAAAGTGCGAAAGGTTAAGGCTAAGCGTTAAGTTAATAAAGCCTTCGCTACCCGGAATAGTCCAAGTACCCTCGCAACCCTCAACCTTCTATTTTAGAGCAAAGTTAAAGTATAGCGGGAAGTATAGAGATGGACTGGACTATACATCCTACTCGCATAAGACGGAAAGACTTGCATAGTCGAGATTAACGGAAAACTAACCAATTTCCAAGTTATAGCAGTCAAACTATACTACTAAAACGAGACTACAATTATTCCAGACACTAAGATCAATCACGACCTTAACTATGCCCCTAACCGCAATAACGACAATAACTGGGCGCTACCGAAGGAAGTACCCCCGGCCCCAAAACAACGCAGACAGCCTCCCAGCTCTAAGAACAAGCCCAAGATCCAAACCCCTAATACTAATATTGCTATAACCGAAAGAGTTACCCTTATAACGGCGTACATAACAGCGAAAGAGCAAACTGACTATAACCTAGCAATTCAGCTCTAAAAAGAAGGAAAGATTATAATTATAAGTGAATTGTTCGAGCAATCTAACGAAAAGGAAGTTAATGCCTTTATTTTAAAAGGAGTATTTAAATTCGAGCAGTACAACCTTAAGAAGCATAGCAATATATACATCTTCAAGTTACGCTTAGTAAGAGAAATTAAAGGCAAGGCTACTAATATGCCCTATAAAAAGTTACGCTTTATTATTCAAGGTTATAGCAATGAAAGTAAAAAGGTAATCCTCACGCAGAGCCCGACGATTTAGCGGGCTAGTCAGTGAATTATCGTCGCTCTCGCACCCTCTCTTCTGCTTCGAGGAATGAAGTTATAGCTTCAAGATATTATATAGGCGTATACCCAGTCGAGAACCCCGCTACAGCAGATAATTTTAACACAACTCCCTAAGGAAATACGCTACCTACACCCTAAAGGAATGATTATAAAGGTTATTCGACTGCTGTACGGCATTGCCGAGGCAGGAACACACTGGTGGGCGACTTATTTCAAGCACCACTGTCATAGTTCTGATTGGCAGCAGAGTGCAGCCTTAGGCAGCCTCCTAGGCGGGACCAGTAGGACCTTTCTAGGCGGGCGGACTAATTAGGGTCGTCCCGGAGTCCTGTATGTTAGGACAGTAGAATGAATAGAATAGGGCGAGCACTAACTAGTCAGCTTAGTCCCAATGTCCTATAGGATAGGACTAGGGGACTGCTCCCGCGGTCCTAGTGCTTAGGACGGCGGGATGCGAGGAAGCATTTTTATATAAGCAAGTAGGCTAAAGGGTCTTTAGGATACTTCAAAAGTTATTAAAGTATTTCTTAGCAATTATATTAATTACAACTATACAACCCTTATTATTCTATTTACTATTGTACGCTTTATAAGCACACCCTCATACCCGACCCTAACCCTAGCACTTACTTTATACAGGTCACAACTTTAGGTTGTAATACGTTAATAACTTGTAAAGGGTTGCCTGTAAGGGATAGTTAATATAAAATACTCTGGCTACTTCACCAAACATTATTGGAACCCCAGAGCCGTCTTCAGAAAACAACTCGCTAGCCAACCAGCTAGCACAACTCCGACTAAGCAATATGTCAGTAGTAAGGTCAACTACAGGCCTGCGCCTGCCTATTGAAATAACAAACCTAAAAAAGGTGATCGCCTAGCTTAAAAAAAAGCTTACAATACTTAAAGCTTAACAAAACATACTATTATAGCACAATGCTAATAAGTTCAAAGTAAAACTTGACTAGCCAATACGTTTTGGAAATAATAAAAAAAAACTTTAAAGCTTTATTACTACGTATAAGTCGTACTTTGCCTACTATTTAGAGAAGTTCTCGCGAGCTTGCGATAAAGTTGCTTTTGTAGTTTTAAAACTGGAAAGAAAAGCTCGAATGTAGTTTAAACCTACTAAAAGGGATTATGTAGAAAATAGTATTGCGAACTAGAAAAATTTTATAGTACTGGTTTATAAACGCTTTAACGATTTTAAAAAAGAAATTTTGAAAGTCTTTGAAAAAATTAACAAGCTTAAGCGTAGCTAAAAGCATTTCGATGCCCTAAGATAAAAAAAAGCAGCAAACGCGTACACCTCTGTATTTTGCAAGGAAGCGGTTAATACGGAATAGAGCAACAATGCCCTTATCCCTACATTTTATAAAGGACTTAAAAGCAAAATTAAGAACGCTTTTACTATAATTCCTAAAGAAGTTATACTTAACAAAGCTATTAAGCAAGCAATATAAGTAGATAATAAACTTTATTAGAGGGAATTGGAGAAAAAAGGCGAATATAAGCCCCGTCGTACCCGTCCGAACGAGGGATGACGTTACATCTAGTAAAGTATAGCGTATAGCACTTACGCAAAACCTATAAATGTAAACGCTATAAATAAGCAATGATTAAAGCGTAATAAGAAAAACGTTAATTGCTATTGCTATAGCAAAAAAGAATACTTCACTAAGAACTGCACTAGCATGCTAAAGCCTAGTTAGAAAGTAATACTAGGTAAAAACATCTCTTTTATAAAGCAAAACTAAGGTACTAATAATTTAATTAATGTAAAACATAAGGTTCGTACGTATAGAAGGCAAGTGCTTAATCGAGCAAGCTTAAAATTAGCCCCGCTGAGGAGCTGAGTCTCCTTATCGGAAAGTTGGGCCCCAATCCCAATAAGAACGACCAAGGTTGGAGAAATTGAGGATGTGGCTAAAGAGGTTATTATAGTTGACTATAACGAACCTATAAATAATTTGATTACCCTAGAAAAGTATAACTAGTACAACTTATAAAAACTTGCTTAAGAAGAAAAAACTATAAGCGAACTCGAAAAGCAGCTACAAAAAGTTAATCTCGAGCGCTTTTAGTAGGATGAATGAAACTCGTTAGTAAAGTCGTTTAATTTCTTAAATAATTACAATCTAAACGAACGATTTATAAACGCAATATTATTTTTAGGATAATAGTTAGGTTTACAATTAATAGACTTCAATAAGTTAAAAAGGTTTATATTGGTAGTTATAGGATTATAATATAAACGAGTAGTAGGAGATGTACTGCAGCTACACTCACTATATCCCTACTATAATAAAGTAGTATAGTACTATTATATGTACATTGCGTACTTAAAATACTTTATAGGGAAGCTGCAAGAAGGACTGTTTTTTAAAAGATAATAAGAGGTAGGAGTGCTTTAGCTAGTATGAATAGTTGTAAGCAATTTAGATAAAGAAATGTTTAAAGTAGCTTAAAGTACTAAAAAGGTCTTTTAAAACTATTAATATTTTCCTACTGTATGCTTTGAAGAATGTAAGCTAAAAGATTATATTGTAGTATAATGCAAAGAGTATGAGTATTAGAAACTTTATGCTTAGCATAGGTTAAACTACGCTTAAGTAGTAACTAACGCGTGGAATGGACTGATGCGGGAAAATGGGGAGTAGGCTGGCTAGCTAACGCGTTACCAAGCCCCCAGCCTAGAACTTATTCTGAAATAAAATGAAAGTTTTTAAGTAGTAATTAACCAAGTTTTTAACGTAGTGCAACTACCCTTGGGAAGGCCCCTAGGATTAACGGTGTTCGTAGAATCGATGGACGCATCAACCAACTAGCAGCTAGAGTTTAGGAGGACTACGCCTACATATACGTTACACCCCCCTATATTACGTTTTTTAGGAAAAGAACGTAGGGGCAAAGGATGATTTCACTATTCGGGAAACAAGGAGGCGACCTAGCTAAAGAATAGCTAGTAAAGCTTTATATTAATATTTTTGAAGTTTTCACGGATAATGGAGGAAAAAAGTTAATAACTTAAGTATTATGGAAAAACGCTACGTTTATTGTAATAGTAGACTTTAGAATGGTAGTAACGTTTGTATCATTTAAAATTGTTAATAGGTGGAAGATATTTTAAAGGAAAAAAGAGATCTTTTATAGGATAATAATAGTTAATAGGATAGTATTGGACTATAATAGCAATAGAGTAATTAGAAAGACATTACCGCTAGAGATTAAGATTGTAAGCAAGATATATAATTTAGTGTTTGATATTGCAAACCTTAGAAGAAAGCAGGCGATTTTGGGAAAGCCTTAGCTACAAACTTTTAATTTAGATATTAATTGGTCTAGTAATTGTATTAGGTGGAGGACCCTGCTAGACGGATAATGAAGTTAGAGTTTAGTTGGAGAGGAAAGGACTATAAAGGTTCCTTTTTAATAACTTTTAGTAAGAGTAGTATTATATATAATATAAATACAATTAATAAAAGAAAAACTTAGAGAGCTTTTTAAACGTAAAGAAAGCCAATTTGTAGGGAAAGTACTATTAGAGTTCTATAAGTACAATATTTTTAAAAAAGTAGTGGATAGTAGTTTATTAGCATATAGACTGTAGAATTATAATATTCTACTAGTAGAAAGAGCGAAACTTCGCTACTATCCTATTTACTAGGTTAACGAGGCGCAACGAAAAGCACTTTAAGAGTACTTTAATAAGCGCTTAACGCTAGGATATATTATAATATCTTATTTACTATATAGCGCGCTTGTACTTTTCGTCCTTAAAAAGGATGGAAGCGTAATGGGAGGGTATTGCTTAGTTTTTAACTATCGAGGTTTAAACGGCGATATAGTGAAAAATCACTACTTATTACCTTTTATTTAGAAAATGAAGGATTAGTTTGAGCAAGCAATAATCTTTTTTCGATTAGATTTTACTTTAGCGTTTTTGCAAATCCAAATAAAGTTAGGCAAGGAGTGGAAAACAGCATTTTGTACGCTGCTTAGGCATTACGAATTTAGGATCATGCTTCTGGGTTTAACTAATGCACTAGCGTCTTTCTAAGCATAAATAGATCACAAGTTACGAGACTATCTCGGCAAGTTCGCAATAGCCTATATAAATAACATTTTGGTTTTCTTGGCTATTAAAGAAGAGTATTAATAATATTTGCACATAGTACTTAACATTTTTGAAAAAGCGTAACTGCTAGTTAACTTAAAAAAGAGTGTATTCTATAAAGAGTTAGTGGACTTCTTGGAATTTACGATTTTGGTAGGAGAAATCTAAATGCAAAAAGAAAAAATACAGGCAATAATTGACTAGCTAGTACTTATAATAGTGATTAAAATTAAGAGTTTTATAGCCTACGTTAATTTTTACTAGCAATATATTACTAAGTTTAGCAACATTGCTAGACTATTGTATGAATTATTATAAAAAGATAAGGAATTCGTATAATTAAAAGATTGTAAAAAGGCATTCATAGAAATTAAAAAGCGCGTATTTAAGGAACCCGTAATGAGGATCCCAGACCTACGCAGGCCCTTTAAAGTAGAAACTAATACTTCGGATTAAACAATTAAAGGTCAACTTAGTTAGCAAGATGACGAAGGATAGCTGCACCTAGTAGCGTTCTTCTTATACGCATTGAAAGGACTAGAACTTAAATATCCTATTTATAATAAGGAATTGATAGCAATTATTTAGGCTTTTAAAGAATGGAAGCTGTAGCTAAGTAGCACCATGTACCCAATATAGGTATATACTGACTACAAAAATCTTATACACTTTACAATTCTTAGAGATCTAAGCTTCTAATAGATAAAATAGGTAGAGTTTTTGTTACAATTCAACTTTAAAATTAATTACATTAAGGGCTTGGAGAATGCAAGGGCGGATGCGTTAAGTAGGAGGGCGGACTGGAAGAAACAAGCAAACCCCCAGTCTATAGCCTTGCTCAAAGCAAAACTAGATAGTACTTTAGAACACTTTATTAAGGAATGCTTCGATATTAACCTAATAATGCATATAAAGCCCTCCAAATAATGGGAAGAGAAGATTATTACAGCTTAACAGAAAGCTAAACTGTATAAATAAGGCAATCCTAAAGAAGATGGAATGATCTTCTAAAATGGAAAGCCTTAGGTACTGGAACCGCTATAGGACGAGTTGGTTTAGGAGGTCCATAGTTTACTAGTAGGAGAATACTGGGGGGTTACGCAAACGACGGCTAAAGTTAGGAGGCGATTTAGCATGCCTGGAGCCAAGCAAGTGGTTACTCGAATAATCGCTGCATGCGGAATCTGCTAAAGGATAAAGTCATTACATTACAAACCCTATAGGCTTTTGGAACCTCTTCTAATAGCTGGACGAGCGTAGGGATCCGTAATAATAAATATAGTAGTTAAGCTACTACTATCCAAGGATTTAGCGTTAAGAGTTAAATATAATAGTATACTTATAGTTATTAATAAACTTACAAAGTATACGTACTTTCTTTTGTACTACAAAAGTATATCATTTAAATAGTTAGCTTACGTATTTGTATAAGTAGTAATAGCTGACTATACCTAGCCGGACGAGATTAATATAGATAAAGGAATGACGTTTACGTTAAAGTTTTGGCAAGTACTTACTAAGCGAGCAGGAGTTAACTACAAACTCTCTACTACCTACCATCCACAAATAGATGAACAAACTAAGCGAATAAACCAAATTGTTAAAGCCTATTTAAAAGCGTTCATTAATAAGGAGTAAAATAATTGGGTCAAGTGGCTGCCAACAGCGCAATTCACCTACAACAGCTCCAAAACAAAGACTACAAGAGTCTCGCTGTTCTTTGCAAACTACGGCTTTAAAGCCAAAATGTGGCAGAGATTGCAAAGTATAGTGCTACAAGCGGCAATACAAGCAAACAAGCTGCATTCACTCTACAACATACTTAAGAACGAGCTAGTCTTTGTACAAACAAGAATAAAGTAGTACTACAATGCAAAAAAGTTAAAAGGACTAACCTTTAAGAGGGAAAACAAGGTCTACTTTATATGAAAAAATCTTAAAACAAAACAACTAAGCGAAAAACTTAACTTTAAAAAGCTAGGACCGTTTAAGGTAAAATAAAAGGTCGCTACCTCGAACTATGCACTGGAGCTACCAAAGTTAATAAAGCTATAGTTAAACGTATTTCACGTCTCTCTTTTAAAACCAGCGCTATAAAACGCGTAATTGGACACCTCTATGGAGATCGAGCTAGTTAAAGAAAAGTACAATATTAAGGAGGTATTGGACTTACGAAGGATAGGAAAAAGAGTTCAATATTTAGTTAAATGGCTAGACTGCAGACATAAGGAAAACTCGTAAGAACCAGCTAAGCATTTAACAAATTGCTTAAAGAAAGTCTAACAGTTCCACCAAAAGAACCTAGATTAACTGGCAATTGAAGGCCGAGTAAGGACCAGTCAAGCAAAGCAGGGGCGAGGGCCTCCACGTCCTCGCGAGTTAACGAGGACCCGCCAAGAGAGGGGTCCCCAAATGTAGAGTTACCCCCGTCGCCCACCACCTAAATACCGCGCTAAAAAAGTTGTTTCCCTTAAGAACGAAGAATTCGCCGCTAATGACGGATAAACATCAGACGGTCCATAAGCTTATCTTCCTTAACCTTAAGGGCCTTCTCCTTCTTAACGTTTTTAAAAACTAAAAGAATTAGAAGAAAGAACTAAGAAAATTAGAAGAAGGGAACGAATGAAAAGACCCAAGGTTCAGGGCGTCACAAGAAACCTTGCGTATCACGCACTTATTGCACTACAATAAGTTGTTAAAAAGAAGGCACACTTGCCCTTCACGGAAACAGTTAGAACAGGACATAAGCGCAGGGATTCCGTAAGCCCAGATGTACGTAGCAAGATAGTTTTCTGAGAGCAGTTAACGCGCAAAGCGCTAATTGCGAGTTTTCTTTACGCAGTTCATCATCAGAAGCATGTAGGGCCTATATAAGGGGAAGACTTACTAGGCAGGGAAAGTTTTGCGCTAGTACATTTTCAGTTAGGAACATAAGCACCAGGCGTTCGGAATGAAGCCTTCAGAGGAGGGGTATCGTGTCACGGTTCTGATTGGCAGCAGAGTGCAGCCTCAGGCAGCCTCCCAGGCGGGACCAGTGGGACCCTTCTGGGCGGGCGGACCAATCAGGGTCGTCCCGGAGTCCCGTATATCAGAACAGTGGGACGAACAGGACAGGGCGAGCACTGACCAGTCAGCTCAGTCCCAGTGTCCCGTGGGACGGGACTAGGGGACTGCTCCCGCGGTCCCGGTGCTCGGGACGGCGGGACGCGAGGAAGCATTTCTATATAAGCAAGTAGGCTGAAGGGTCTCTAGGACACTTCAGCAGTTATCAAAGTATCTCTTAGCAATTGTATTGGTTACAGCTATATGACCCTTGTTACTCTATCTGCTGTTGTGCGCTTTGTGAGCACACCCTCATACCCGACCCTAACCCTAGCACCTGCTTTGTGCAGGTCACGACTCTGGGTCGTGACAACCACCAGGAGCAACTGAACATGACGACTTCCACTTACGACCCCTGCCTGCTGGTTACAGCGCCTGACTCAGAGCACTTTGCAGTAGTTAGTATGCAAACTGACGATACAATTGGGCTAAGCGATACAGGATTTGAGGCACTGGAAGACGACAAGCTCAAGGAAGCTAAGTTCATGGCCAAGCCAAAGGAACTGCTGACCCCAGAGAACCCAATGATCTTCAATGGCTGCATCTTGGCTTGTAACGGCGAGAACTTTACTTTGCAGTAAAAGAAGCAAGGCGAAAAGCTCTAGGAAGTCACCACCCTTTAGGAATACGTCAAGCAGCGTGCGCGTAGCGCATACATTGCTTCCATTTGCCAACCAGAGGTAGCATTCGACCTATCTACTGTAGTACAATATAAAGAACCCGGAAAAGAAGACATTGCCAGGATGAACAAACGAATCCAGTAGCAAATGAAGAATCTCGACCGCGGCCTTACTTTTATTCTGGTAGATCTCTCGACGGCGAAGTTGTTCATTTTCGCTGACGGCTCATTCGCCAACAACAAAGACCTGAGCTCACAGATCGGCTTCATGATCTTCTTGGCGAATGAGAAGCTATATAACGGCGAGTTCACGATGACTGGCAACCTGATTCATTGGTCTTCCACCAAGTGCAAGCGGGTTACTCGTAGCGTCCTAGCTTCTGAGATCTACGCGATGGCCAATGGCGTTGATGCGGCGATTGCTTTCAATACTACGATCAGTATGATCCTAGCTAAGTTGAATATCAAGAAGATTCCTATCATTGTCTGCACTGACTCGTTCTCCCTATACGAGTGTCTCGTGAAGCTCGGAACCACGAAAGAAAAGCGGCTTATAATCAACATTATAAGCCTGCGGCAAGCGTACGAGAGACAGGAAATCTTCGAGGTCCATTAGATCCATGGAAACGACAACCCGGCCGATGCTATAACCAAAGCAGGACCAAACAAGGCACTGCAAACCCTCATCGATGCGAACACGATGACGATGCACGTGCAGGGGTGGGTTAAGCGTGATCATAAGGTTCATAACAACAACGACGAAGGCACGGCATAAAAGAGAGACTGCTAGTGTGGGAATAATGGCCCTTTGAGGGGCATAGAGCATTGAGAAGGTAAAAGGGGTAGCCATCACGTGACCACAGGGACCACAGGGACCCACATGGATCGGCCACATCAAAAGGCTTCCTGTCAACCTAGTTAGGATCCTTCTTACAAGAACAAGATAGATCAATGCAACCACCACATAACCCACTGACTACCACTACGTGGCTAACCAAACTACCTATCGCGATAGTTGTTGACTAACGTGATTGACCCTGTCAATCTAACATTTATAATAATAATTCCTTCTACTTTGTCATTATATTTTTAGTTAATTACATTTTGTTTTGGGAAGCTAGATTGGTATAGTTTAATTAGTGAAATGTAGAAGATAGGGAATATTTTGAACTTTGGTGGTAAGTTAAGCGTAATAATATGAGAATAAACTTTAATAACTTTAAAAGGGCTTTTCTATTTATTGTCAAGTTTAGCTATTAGATGGGTCATTTTAAGGTTTCATATGTTTACCTAAATATAATTGCTTAGCGAAAATTAGAGGGCTTTTGATTAGCGCTGATCTACGAAGTGCGCGTATTGCTCTTAAGCTTTTGCTATAAATACTTTTATCTAGTCTATTACCTACTTAATTCTCTTCTAAATAGTTATTATATTGTTAAACTCTTTTTACTATTAGAGCATTTAGAGGGCGAGGGGGAGGCAGGTTAGTTCTGTACTTATAATTGAGTTCTATCCATAATTTGCAAAAAAGGGAGATAAGCTAGTAGTTTTTAAGACATGGTTATTACTGGAGAACTTAGTAATAGGGAGCTAGTTAACCTAATCGTTTTAGTAGAAGGCGTAGTATGCTTATAAATAGCGTTTAATTATAGTATTAATGATTTCTATTTAGCTATTAGTATAAGGGTGAAATATAATCGATGCTTATAACGTAACGCTTAAGCGTTTGCTTAGCTCTTTCTAAAAAGTAGAGACGAATTACAAGTTTTAATTTGAAATAATAAATGTTAAGGTACTATAAAGTTTATAAACTTCTTATAAAAATACGTTTATGAGGGTAGTTGTTGACGTATTGGGGACTAGGATGAAGTGCTTTATCTTTAGTAAGTGATTGATTACAATAAGGAGGTACTTATATGCTATGCTGTTTTACTTACATATTAGTAGTAAGTTAATATAGTTTATTAAAATGTTAACCTATAGCTTGTATAGAATGGAGAAGGGCTATAGGAAACCTGCTAGGGTAATCCGGAAGCTTTTTATTTAAGAGTATATATAGTAGCCTTGTACAAACGTAGCAATGTTGCGAAACATCTGCGGCTAATAATATATCCGTTGTAGTAAGTCGTACGTTTTAAACTACCTAGGGTGCCCACTTAGTAGCGAGCTATACGTCCAATGTAGAATTTGTAGCCTAAGGTTTGTATTGGAAGGGGTGAATAGTCAGTCTTTTATGAAGAGATGCCCACTAACTACCTTATAATTATACATCTTAGCTTGCAACTCCTTCTAAATAAAAGGTGGGAACCGTTTGCATTTTGGGTTATTAATAGCCTTAATAATGTTTTGGGTAATATGGGAAATTTTATATACGTAGTTGATAAAAATGTTAATTAGTTTTAATATGTTAATAATTACGAGGCAGGTTATTGGCGAAATAGGGTTTGCGGTCTACCTATGTGTGGGGAGGAGGGTGCGTATATAGTTTGCAATTCTATTGTCTAATGTATTATTAAAGCTTGTAGGCTGGTCGCCTAGTAGCTGGGATAAGGCGTTAGGGACTGTAGCTCTCAATTCTAGTTAGTAAGCGATTGTAAAGCAAAAATTGCTTAGAAATTCTAACTAGCAGACCTATCTTTAATTAAGCAGTTTTGTTATTGAGAAGTGTTATAAGCTTTTATAGTCCGTTAAGACCTTTATAGGGTTTTTAAAACTTTGAAGTTCCAAGCGCTATTTTTTAAAAGCTTTAATAATAACGAGCAGTTCCTTGTTATAAATCTTATAATTGCACTCTGCTAGGCTATGCTTGGCTAAAAAGAAGGCGATTGGGTGGCGTACTCCTTGTATATTGTATTGTAAGAGGACGCCCTTAGTAGCTTAGTCAGAAGCATTTACTTTAACAACTGTTTGTAACTTAAGGTTAAAGTATGATAGAACTGGGGCTAATGTGAAGGCTGCTTTTAGCTTTTCAAACGCTGCTATTACCTCCTATTCTAGGGGAGACCAGTAGTTTTTGCTTATTAGTGATGTAAGTGGGCGTGCTATTCCTAAGAAGCTGTTAATAAAGCGTTAGTAAAAGTTGGCGAAGCTTATGAAACGTTGGAGCTTTTTAAGTAAAGTAGGGACTTGCTATCTTAGGATTGCTAAAACCTTTTTGGGGTCTATTTGGAGGCCGTCTGTTGATATGATGAGTCCTAGGTACTTTGTTTCCTTAGTATAAAATTCACACTTGTAGATGTTAATTATGAGGCTAGCATTAATAAGCTGTGTAATAACCTTGCGTACATATTGCTAGTGTGCTTTGCGTGATTTGCTGTAGATGAGGATGTTGTTAAGGTATGCTGTAATAAATTTATTGAGAATATTGAATAGAGTGTAGTTAATATAATGTTAAAAGGAGCTAGGGGTACTTGTTATGTTAAAGTTTGCTATTAGGTATTCGAAGAGGCTGAATTGAGTAATGAAAGCTGTTTTTTACTTATTTTTAAGGGTGATACGAAGGCGATTAAAAGCTGTAGTAATATTGAGCGTGGTGAAGTACTTCGCTTTTCTTAGGGCATTTAGTGTTTTTCGGATTAATGGGATAGGGTACCTATTCTTTTAGGTAATATTATTTAACCCCTGATAATTGATATAAACTCAGATACTACTCTTTAGTTTGCGGGTGAGGAGGATGGAGGCAGCCGCTAGGGAGTTATTAGGGCAGATGAAACCTTTTGCTAGGTAGTTATTAAGGTATTTTCTAATAACCTTAAGTTCTGCTAGTGATATGGCTTAGGGCTTATAATAGGGGGGGGGGGGGTTGTCCTGGTAGTAACTTGATTTTGTAGTTAAATTGGTAGTGGGAGGGTAGGGTTTTAGCGTTTGCAAGTAAGAAGCCCTGAATTAGGTTATAGAATTCAGTAGGGAGTTTGACTTTAATTTCTTAGCGGGTGAGTAGTAGCTTATTGTTAATAAATTTTTGGATATCCTTTTTTGTAATAGCTTTTAGCTAAAGTGTATTCCCAATCTATTCTTGGAATGCTTGAAAGCGCAGGTGTAGAGTTTTGTTAATTTTTAGCTCGCTGGCGAGGATGCTTTGGAGGAATATATAGGGGAGCTAGGTGATAAGGTTTTTAGTAAGGGTTAGTGGCATAGTATTATTTAAGGGGGGTTGTAGGTTTACTAAAGTTATTTTTAGAACTGAAATGCTTTTTTATTAGGAAAGGAATAAGAAGTTCGCTGCGCTGAGGAGTTTAATGTCGTCTGTTTTCACAGGTTTAGGAGTCCTTAAAACTAATTGTTGGAGGGGGAATTAGGGGGGCAGTTGTCTTCGTTTTTGGCTCCAGTGTTGTTGCTTACGCTTTGGCTTTGGGGACGGCGGGTTGGTGGGTGGGAATGTGTTAATGATCTTGCCTCTGAGGTTAATAATCCCTTGGGACCAGTTAATAACGGGGTTGTGGAGGCGGAGCCACGGGAGGCTGAGGATAATGTTTAGGCTATCGAGCGGTTAGATGAACAAAGGTGATTTTTTTAGAGAAAGAAGATATGGATTAGTTGAGGAGACAGTAGTGTGTTACCGACCCGGTGGACGTACTGTTAGCAAGATGAAGGCGATGTAGGGTACGTAAAGGTAGTTGGCGGAAATTATGACGGTGCGTGAACGAAGTATTAATAAACCTAGTAGGGGAGTATCCTAAGTTAATTATTGTTGTAGCTGATATAGGTTGGGAATTATTGTCCACTAGTAGGGAGGTAATGGAAAATGTTGCATTAGGGCTTATGGAATGAATATACAAATTAGGGGGTTAGGGTAGTTGTGACTCTGAAGGTAGCCTTTAACTGCGTTTAGAGTTAAGGGCTACTCTTTTCCCGTTTCGGTATCGACTTTGGAAAGTCCTGTAGACGGCACAGTCTTAGCGGACCCAGGGCGGCGAGAAGGGCAGATGGAAGCGTAGTGGCCAGGGTTACTATAGTATATGCAGAGGTTTAGTGTCCGTCGGCGTTTACGCTTAGCTGGTGTAAGGGGGGCCTGAGGACTGGTTTGCATTTTGTTAAACTGCATAGCGTTCGGGTTAGGGGCGGGTCAGTGCTTCTACGGTTGTGCGGCAAGTCTGTCATAAGACTAGAAGGCGTTGTTTGCAATGTTGTTATTAAGGTCCTGCAAAAGAATTACCTATTTATCGAAATTATCCTCTCTCGGTCGCTATAAGCTAGTGATTGGGATAAGGGCTTTCTAGAAGTTCTTGCTGACTTTGGCTTTTAAGCTATCAACTCGGGAGCGACCTTTATAATCAGCTTAGTTAGCTAAGCGGACGAATTCGCTTAAGAAGTCAGCGAACGGTAGCTTCCTTATTAGTGTTTCCTAGAAGAGGAGTTCAAAGTCCCTCCTTGCTTGGGTATATGTATTGAGGACAATGTAGCAAGTGTTTAAGGTTGTAATTAGATTAGTGTAATCTTGCAATAATTTAGGCCAAAATGAGGATAATAGCGGATTAATAGCGACAAGGTCGATTTGAGCTCTAATGCGGCTGTATGCGTTGCCGCTGAGTTGCTGGAAGAGGTAGAGGATTCTATCGCTGGTAGAGGGGAATGCATTTCAGTCTAAAGCCAGTTTGACGTGAACAAGAGACCGCTAATTGGTATATTCCTCCTGTTGCTTAGCCGGGGACAGTTCCGCACCTGTAAAGAGGGGAGGCTCTGCTCCCTTAGGGTGGCTTGGGGACGGGGTGACGCCGCTGGGGGTGATTAAGCTGGGGGTTGGATTTGGAGTGGGTGGGGGAGGTGCTGGCGTGTCCGTGGTGCGCGTCTTTACGGCCTGGAGTTCGCTGTGTGTAACGGCGTGTTAGGCTATCTCCAGTGATAAGTTGTTCGTAAGGATGCTAATCTTGCCGAGGTGTGTGCGGACCTCCTCGGAAAGGTTTTTGTAGCGTTTAAGGTATGTGGCGGTTTCGCTGGCATGTTGCTCTATTGCCGTCTCTTGGGCTTTGTGTGACTTTTCCAGCTGCTTAGAGAGGTTGTCGAGTTGGGAGCAGTAGTTATTGATTTGCTCCTTTTGCGCCTATATGCCGGTGTTGACATGTCTGCAAAGTTGCTAGAATTGTGTCCCGACGACAGGGTTGTAGTCAGCGACTTCGATGAGGGCAGTGTAATTATTGGAGCTGTCGCGCATGATCTTGCTAAGGGTTGGGAATTTTTCGGCGAAGATTGACGATAGCTCGTCTAGTCTGGTAGTTTTGATAGTTGGGTGTGGGGAGGGGAGGGAAGTGTCAGCTGGTGTTCCGTCGCCGCTGCTGAGGTGGGACATAGTTGTGGGGTGTTCAGGGTCTGGTGCAGGTCAGGGGCAGGTAGCTTTCAATTTGGTCGCGTCTAGTTAGCGTTCCGCGGGTAGCAGATCACGTCTAGGCAGGGAGGAATAGGGTTCCTTTCGAAGGCAGGTCGGCGTCGTATTGAAGGTTTGTTGGGAAAAGGGAGGGGTCGTATGCAAGTGAATGTAGGGACGGTAACCCTAAAAATTTTTAAGAGAGGTCTAATAAACTGTTACGATGCTGACCTTAGGTTTAGGTAAATAGATTTGTTATTAAACAGAGAGGTAGGAAGTTATTAAAGACTCTGTTAGGATAGTTAAATACATCATTGACACCCCTGCCCGCCTTGGCGTTACCCACCATTCGCTTGTGCACCTTGGTGCCGTGACACCTAGCTAGAAGTATCACCTAGGTATTTTGTTAATAGCTTGCCTAAGTACCCCAAGTCTCCAAGTCTCCCGCCTACACTAAGTCCCCCGAACGGCCTACCCTACACCGCACCTCGTACCTCGCACCCCCAAGCCCACCCTGCACCTAAAGACCGACTTGCCCAGAGAGAAGAGCTGCCCCCGTTAGCCTACCCTGCACCCTCCCCAGTCACTTACCCTGCACCCCGCGCTGCTCAAGGAGCTAACGCCTAAAGAGCCGCCCCCATTGGCTTACCCTGCCCATTGGCTTCCCCTACACCCCCGAACTGCTTACCCTGCACCCCCGAACTGCTTACCCTACACCTCCCTCCCGTCCCGCCTACCCTATACCCGCGCCTCATATGCCTACCTCCCTACCCTCTACCTCGCACACCTGCCACCGGCCTACCTTATACCCCCCACCTCCTGCCTCGCCCACTATACATAATATACCTTCTTAAGGAGTAATATTTACTAGCTAAGTGATAATATACTTGCTTTCATCCTCTTACAAAACTAATACTTTTTTATAATTACTATAACTACGCTCATTCTACATTATCTTATCCCCTTC